>JAQFZW010001687.1:0-23972 GCA_034687055.1 Heteromurus nitidus
CTACGCTCTTCCGATCTCTAAATAATATAATGATAATTTATCATCCGATAAGTAGTTTTCAAGTTTAAAAAATTATACTGCTGAACGATTAAGTAACTCTTCAAATCACAGCGAAATGCTTAAAAATCAGTAAAATTATGCATTACATCATTAATAATGATTACAGATAAATAAACTAATGGTAAACTGGTTCACACTTTAATAAAATTCCTGGTAGCTGTATTTGTTCGTACTATTGTTGAGATATTTGTTGTTTCAGGATGACTTCTTCTGCTTGGTACATTTTCCAGACAACGATGTAGTCTCGTCCGAGTCGAACGAATGCGTACAGAGATACAAGGAGCATTAAGGATATTGAAATCAACTGGTACCACTCCGTAGTTTTAAGGAGTATTGCGAAGCATAATAACAGCACAGCAATGTGATATCCCACAAGGAGTCGGGGAAATGCTGATCCACTGAACAGCAACTGTAAATAAGCATGTAGATGATTACTTCACAAACTTCAGTCTCGGCAAAAATGCTTAAATATTTTGAAGTATATACCTGAAATCGCATGTGAGCATTGTTGCCTGGTTCGGACGCAATACAAAGAAGACCTTCGGCTTTGTAAAGTTCTCTCTGATGCTTCACAATCGACCCAGGTGTGAACAGATACTCCCCTGACCAACTAGATGAACAGAACATATAGAACATGCTTTATAAAATCATAACTCTCAAATGAAAGAACTTGAAACATGTAATGTTAAATGGCTTACGCATTAGAAGGAATATGTGTCGGACGCAGCTTGGTCCAGCGTCCAAGATGGCATGCAATTTTGTGCAAACCATCACTGAAATCTGGACAAAATGCTCTACTAATCAAGAGTCCAAACGTCATCGTCCATGCTAGCACAAGGTGTTGTGCTACCCACCATAACTCATAATACACCTGCGCCTGTGAAAAATACAATTGAATTGCTCAATCACGCATTATGAGTTGCTTCAACAATTCAAATCTAAAATTAATAAAACTTACTTGAACGAAACACCAAGGAACGAAACAAGAATAGTACGCAATGATTGTACTCAAACTGACAACCCTTTTCAGTCGCTTATTGAATTCTTTTCTCAGCAACTCCGTTTCTTCTCTAATGGTCATGGGATCATTAGAACAGACATGGTGGTGGTACAAAGCAGAAGATGGATCATTTGGATAACCCAAAATTTCACATTTAGGATTATCTAATTCCTCTATTTCCCAAATTGATGTTCCATGAAAACCGTAAACATGAAAGTATAGTAGAAACCTAAGGGGCGGAAAGAAGAAAATTTATTAGCAGAATTCCAAATTCATTGAAAATCTCCATTAAAATTGTCAACTGTGTTATATTTATAAAATTTGACATAAATATCACTTACGGTCCATAAAGATAGACTAGATGAAGTATTCCGAGATTGCCAGTTTTCGAACTATGATTGTTCCAGATATAAATTGTACTCAATGAAATCCATACAATCGTTGTAGCCGACATAGTCACCCTCAAAACGAAGTGACTAAACCGAGGCATTATTAACTTCAAAATTAAATACGGAATCCGTCTTCCAATTAGGGCCAAGTTGAACACCATCAAATTACCGTCAATTAGGTAAAAATTCTGCAAAAATACCAAATTTCCTTCTTATTCTTCAAATTTGCCAAGCACAAACTCATATGCCGTTACATACTCTATACTGAATACACTATAAAAATTCATATGCACATACCATTCCTGACGATGTAAAACTTTGTGGAAGCCACCACACGGTGCGATACAAATGTAGGAACTGGAGTGACTGGAACACGGCAAAATGGAACAATAAAATCAGTTCGAACGTCAACGCTGATTCTCTTCCAAGCGGTGGGATTCTAATATGTTTCATGTCCACAGTTGGACAAAGTCTGCAAAGCAATCAAATAAATTTGGGGAGCCAGTCATTAGTACTCTTCACTTATTGGATTTGGATTACCCAAAATATCAAATTTGACATAAAATCAAACCTGATTTCGTCTGAAGCACCGGTCATCACCCCTGTCCCGGTTGCTCCCCCAGCTTGAGACGAGAACATGGTGCTGTACCGACTCGTTGTTGACGTAGAACCCGACAAAATCCTTCCATTGCTACTTATTCGCCTGCCACCTCCAGCCATTTCCACCGATTCCAATCCAGGATCCGTTTTACCAAATTTCTTGAACGTTCACCTTGGCGTTAATCTTCACCTCTGCCTTCACCCTATCTTCCACACCTGGCACCTGGAAATGGGAAGTCCTCCAGCAAAGGTATAACTGCTCGTTCACAGCTTACACTTTCTCCAGGAAACGATTATATATTTTTTTAGAAATTTGTACTTCCTGTCCGAACTTTCATCCTTTGGAAGAACGCAGTTCATTTCCCTCGAAATACATGCATCTCCTAAAAGCTCTTATAAACGAAACATCTGCTGCTACACTACAACATACAATTCGATGAACACAAAAGGTGTCTTCTTCGTTCTTTCAGAGCATAGCACAGACAACATCTAACAACTCTTTTTTGTATATACACGCATGCACATGCATGCACCCATCGACATCATGTTTTTGTACATACAAAATTCTCTAAAAGTACCCAAAAATGTCAACATATAAACAAACCTTGTTCCCGTTCTTCCAGTATTTTGGTATCTGAATGCTCCAGTATTAATCGGAAAAGCCGGTTTAGCAAATTGACAGGTCAGCTAATTAATAAACATCAAGGTATAATTTTTAATTACTATTCCTTTTCCTTGTTAAAACGGCAAATTTTAAATGCGCTTTGGACTTTAAGATGTTTCTATTGTCTATATTCCACGTGTTTTCATTCATCAGGTTCCAAAATGATTCGCCGGTCACCCACAAGGGTCGAGCTAAAGCTAGAGGATTTAGCAGATTTCGACTATATTCAGAAATATGAGAAGAAGAAATCTCCAACTTCAGTTCCTGGGACGGTTGGGGGAATTTCGGCAGCAGATGCACAGAAATTTATACGACAGGATAGGATTGGTTTTAGGCCGATCAGAGGTGGAGCTCCCGCAGGAGGGTCAGCTGGAACTGGCAGTGGAACATTTTACTCGGCCGGAACTACTACTACCACTACCACTACTGGATCGGCAGTTGCTGTGGATGTCATCGCAGGAGTAATGACTGCAGAAGCGTCTACCTCGACTGTGGAGGTTCAGGGGGGCGAAACAACTGTGAGTGGAGGAGGAGGAGGTGGAGCAGCGGGTATCGAAGTGCCTAATAGATCTGTAGCGGAAATGGATGTGTCTGGGGTGGATGGTGAAGTTGCTACACCTTCCAATGTTAATGCTGCAAGCAATATTTCTAATGTAGATATGAGTTTAGATTTAGATGACTCTCTGTGATAATTATAAATTTAAATATAGAAAATAGCTATTTGAGTCTATTGTTGTTTAAAGTAGGAAAAATGGTTTTTGTACTTGAAAGAGATTGAAGCGGATAAAAAATAAGAGTAGCAGCAACTATACACGTTATAATTTCTTTAATTTCGGAGATATGGATATTTCATCATAACTATTTAATTATCGTATATCATAAGCATGGCCTTCAAAAACGGGAGTTATGTATACTGTGTACAAGTAATCTGCTTTCAGAATTTTCAGAGGAAGTTTCGAGGAAAGCAATAAAACCATCATGTTTTTATTCGAGCAGCCGAGCAAACTAGTTGAAAACGTGCATATTGTAGGCAACAATAACTTTCAAATTTTCCAAATAATTGCAATTGAATCAGCAATTTGTACATTGTCTTTGGAATTCATTTACACAACAATTATCAATGCTATCGAAATTGAATGCGTGTGAATATTTGAGATCATGGAAATGAAGCCAATCCCAAAATGTGCGAGATAAAACAATCGCACTTAACCTACTTTTTATGTGTACATTGTAAATAAGTTGGATTTGGAATATTTGGATCTTCGCCCAAAATGTTGATTTATTGTCTGGATTTTTATTTCTGCCACTTCTTGTAAATTTTCATATTTGCACATTTCTGCTGTTACAACTTTTCTCGGCGATGTTGCAGGATCCCACAAAATTTCATACCATAATCATATCATACACATGTTCAGTGTTCAGATATAAGAGCTGGAAGTTTGCTCTGTTTTTACATGACATGCATTTTCACATTTTACGTCTAGTCACTTGAGTATGCTATGCTTAGGCAGTGATACCTTGCAAACCACAAGCATGGCTTATCTTCTCATTATTCTTATCCATATCCTTGTTGAAGATATATTGGAACGGTGAGTACCCGCACCCGCGATTAATGATGCATTCCAAATTCCAATAATCACCGACCGAAAGAGATTGTTCACAACTGATACAAGGCAGTACATCCCGTAATCTAGGCACCAACCGTCCAATAATTCATCATGGAATGCTGACAGTGATATAAGTTATGACAATGTAAGACACTTTTGCAGTATTTGCAGTTTCATGAACCGACAACATTCCTCCAGTCTGGTATTATTACTTCTTTCCTCACATTAACTTGACATAAGAATACTCTTATTATGGACAATTGTGAGCTTTGATGTGAGGAGATAACGAAAAAAATGCTCTGCTGGGTATAGTGAATCGCTTTATCTTCGGAGCATGTTCTAAATATGATTTGTCAATATTAATACACTCCTTTGTTGCCGCAAGAGTGAAGATTTTTTTTTTCCGGACTCTGTTCATTTCTTTGCTCTACATGTCCTCCACGTGGAAGTATTGTTGACACACACACACAGATCGGAGGAGAGACTGAAGTAAAGCGTAACATACAACACCTTTTAATCTCATGTCATTGTCAAAACTCCAGAGGATATAGTTATAGTAAATATAATGCCTATATAATAATACCTAATATAATACCTGTAATATGCTTTTTACCTGTCTGCAATGAGAAAATAAAGATATAGATAAAGAAGGAACAAATAGAACGGCCCATTTCGCTCATTCATAATTTTTAACTGCGACTGCGATTATATGGTACGTTACATAAAACGAAGATTTAGCCCCTGGACATTTTTGGCAACATGTATGCATATATATTACAGGAACCAAGCCACAACCATTAAATAGACCTTTTTATATATAAGCATAATTCATGGCTAATAAATGCTTCCATCATTTACTTCAAAGCAATTAAGTTGTGTATGATGCCGGTATTCATGGGGTGGGGTTCAGATCTTCGGAACTTGGATTTTAAGGACTACAGGCTAATTATTGTTAGTACACAAATCTATAAAAATGTCTTTAAATAGTGAGTTGGTAAGACTTCATAACAGTGAATGTATGTCATTTACGGAGAGTTGTCTCGATTAATATAAACAAGCTCTCGTAATCATGCTACTATATCATGTAATTGACGACTATACTATTTAACATGGAATAACAGAAAGACTGGTCCAGTTAAAGTTTTTTGACCTCCTGTAAGAAGCATATTATATATAAAGATGCTGTTTATTTCTTATAGTTTTCCAAATGAAGCGTTTTTTCATCATCTCTTGTCGTCGTCCGTTTCGGTGTTATTGTAGCGAAAAAAAGTTAATATTGAATTGAGGGGAGAGCAAAATGGAAAATGCAGAAAGGTAATAATAATATATGTCCTGTTGCAGATAACACGTTTTGATTCTTGATTTTTGTTTTATTTTAAGGTGTAGTAGTAGAGAAGGTTTGCATTACGGTGATTCGGGTATGCTTATCAGAAGCTGTGTTCCTTTCGCTTCAGTTCAGGATATGGTTTCGGTACGATGATATGGTTGAATTTTTCTTGGTATTTGTATAAATATCAGTGAGCTATATTAAATAGGGCGACAATGATTACACATGTCTATGCGACTGATCTCATGATTCATGATGTCTCCGGACAAACATTGTTATCACAAAAGTGTTGCTTATCTCTCGTTGATTTTTCCCCTTTGGTTTACACAATGATGATGTTCACACTGACTGATTCGGTTGGGTTTGTGTACTTTGGCTTTACTTGAGCCTATAAATCTCACTTCAAAATCGTTTCTCTCGTCAAATCTACACCAACAACTTGTGTCATATCTCTCTGGTCTTGCTCAATACTTTTCATATTTCATTTCAATTGTGTGTGCTCACAACTTTTCCCATCAAATCAGTAATGAGAAATTCGTGTACTTTTCTGGTCCTCTTTCTCATCGCTCACACTCTTCAACTCAGCATGAAATAATATACAATATCGCCCTTTTCGAGTGGTGTGGCTAAAGATTCATCATTAGTTTGCATCCTAAACTTACAAAGTTCACAACACAAATTTTTTGTGTTCCTTCGGGTTGTCAATTTCCGAACCGATTTTCGAGAGGAAAAACAAATTCCTTGTCATTTTTACAGAAATCTTTAACTCAGCACTCGCTTTGACGGTGAGTTGGAATTGCAGATCTAGGCATTGGTGTATTTTTTGCAGTATCATGCCAGATCTAACTCTTCCAGCTCATTGATCATTGCAAAAAGCAACGTTTGCACCCACTTGATTACCAAAGGAGGAGAGCATGTATAATATCATCACCTTCACCGGAAGCAACTCCGACGAGGTTTGTGACGCAGCAGAGAGGGTAAGGCAGCAAAGATGCGAATGGCCATTATACGCTGACGAAAAAGGATGTTGAAGCACCCTCACCCAGGAAATACGTTTCCCACAAATGACACAAAAGGATGTTCTACTTCTGAGTGGTTTCATGGACTAAGTGGAGAAGTGGTCTTGTCACTTTGAATTAAAGTGAGATTCAACTTCTCCAACTTATTTCAGCCACTATACTCAACAAAGATATCCTTAGAACGATCTTGAAAAAGTCGGCACTTGTGCTCATTTCATCTACACATATATATTTCATTATGCTTGATATAGTACTTTAAGTGTAACGCCTGTTTATTTAAAAATATAATGAAAATAAAAACTTATTGATTAATTCGATATTCCCTTTGCAACAATCTCATTTACATCAAACTAAACGTGCATAAAGCATAATAATTAGCGGAGCATTTAAGAAACAGACACCAGAGAAGCGGTTCAGATCAGAGAATTGAGAAATATAATTCTCCTGGCATATGTATTTAATTCATCGTATTCCGTGCTAATAGCATTTATATCCATTCGACTTCTGGAAAATTGCACCACCTACCACATTCCATTTTGCCAATTGTTTCTAATCACACCCGTAATTTCCACAAACTCCATTCCTGTCGCACTTCGCAGCGTCATAATCAGATCGTCCCATCCGGGGCAAATTGGAACACAACTGGTGTCGGGTTCAGTTCACCCTGGTTTCGCTAATTTTAGGAGTTCTCGGCATCTCTTCCAGATGTAAGATTACCTCATCACATAAATAATCAATAATTTAATGTGACTGACTGATCGTTTGTGTTGTGAATTAGGTGAGTTTTAGAATTAAAGCATATATCGTACAGGGGTGCAAACGTTACTCATACTGTTGTGGACGTGAATCAGGTAGGTCGTCTCATTCCCCCCGAATCGACGAGCTTGGCTGAACAAGGCGTTTCCTTACGGTAATCAATTTTACAAAGTTCTGTAAATTAAAATAGTCAAGTAGAAACTCAAATTTTACAATTTTCAAAATGATATAAATTCATACTCAGCACTCGCGATTTAAGATACCAAGATCAACTCATTAGCATAGTATAACAGGATGGATTGCCAAATCTTGAAAAGTAGACAGTCAAAATGTAATAAAGTTTCGTATTCGAGTTTTCAATTCTCAATATTATCTTAATAATTATTCACACATGATTTTACATGTAGATACACTCAAAAGCCAACGCCGAAAGATTTGCAAGAGGAAAGTTTATCCCAGTGCTTTTGCTTTCACTATTTCTATATTTACTATCATGTTGAATTTGTAGACGGCAATTCATTTAAAATCTTCCGATTGCAGAAATGGCCAATGATGCTTACGGTCCAAAGAGTTTGTCGTATAGTAGCATGTAAAAGTACTCTCATCGCTATCATGTCACATTAAATAAATATGAAAGGATGAAATGACCAACCCCTAATTAATCTAGCCTTGGAATCCAATCAATTTAAACTACCAACATACTTTACTTTCATAATCCCACAGCCAGCGTGTTCATACATATAAGATCGCATCATAGTTGGCAAAATCACACTTCCCGAATGTATAAACCCCCACAGCACAGGAAGTTTGAAACGGTTGAAGTTCACCCATATACGCTACATAAAACCATAACAGACTTCGTCTCTGGAGAATCACAACTCTATATTGTTTCATATACCCTGTGGTTATTAACAGAAAGTTGTTTGGAAAAAAAGTAGGCGAAAAGCAAGCGACTTCATTTTAGACGCATTTTATAAGCAGAATTGAAGATCACGGTTTCCCAAAATTCTAGTAAATTGTGCATGCATGTGCGCAACTACACAAGAGATTTTGAGCATTGGGCATTGGCACATGTATGCAATAGAAGCTGTCTGTAGCTATACTAGAACTCTTGCTGGAGAGAACTTTATAGATTCGCTGGACTTTTTTACCTTCTTCCTGAAACATCTGATCATCTCATCTCTTGTGTGTGCAGTTCAGTGCAGGTTTGTTATCTTAAAGCATATCGTCGTCCAGTAGGTAGGAGAGGTTTTTGGGCAACAGTTTTTTCTTTCGCACATGACGCCCGATAAATTGTAATAATGCGTTTAGCAGGTGTCGGAATCGCATCTTCCTTTGGTCGCCAGTTGCTGGTAAGTATAAAATATCACTTTTACAACTCGTGACAACAATAAACAACAGTAAAAACAATGTGGATATTTTTTTGCTCAAACCACAATGAAAACAAAATATATGAACGCAGAGAACTCACTACTTTCAATCGCCCAAGTATCTCGGAATACTTGCTCAAGGTAGCAGGATGTTGCACGACAAAGCGTTCATCAATGGAGAATGGGTGTCAGCAAAGTCGGGGAAAACCTTCGAAGGTAATTCCAATATACCCTTACAATTTAGATAACCTCGTTGATTGAGATCTGTTGGCAAACTTTCTTTATTTGCAAATTTACAGTTACAAATCCAGCAACACACGAAGTTATTGCAAGTGTTCCTGATATGAATCAAGATGACGCTGACCTTGCTATCCAGGCAGCTTCCGACGCGTTTAAAAGCTGGAAGAACACTACAGGAAAAGTACGCAAATGTACTTGTGTACCTTATTTGTTGTATGTAACAAACAAATGAACAAGGCCATAATTTTTCTCTGATTACTCAGGAACGCTCTAAATTGATGAGAAAATGGTACGATTTAGCTGTTTCTAAGCAGGACGAGCTTGCGAAAGTTCTTACCTTGGAAAACGGGAAACCACTAAAGGAAGCTGTTGGAGAAATAGTTTATAGTACGGATTATCTTGAATGGTATGCGGAGGAAGCGAGGCGAATTAATGTAATTTGATTTGTTATATTTATGATTTGTAATGAGAATTGTTTAGATGCCAAGAAGAATTCAATAATTTATGCTGTCTTTGATTTTTTTAATCGAAGGGTGAAGTAGTGTCAAGCCCCATTCCATCAAAAACAATGGTTTTAGTTCGGGAACCCATTGGGGTTGTAGGGATGCTTACTCCAGTAAGATTCCTTTTTTATAACCATTGAAGTGGAGGAAGAAGATTGTTGAATTGTTGATAATGAAAATTTTGGAACAGTGGAATTTCCCAACAGCTATGATTGCAAGGAAAGCGGCTGCGGCGATTGCAAGTGGATGCACGTGCGTTATCAAACCAGCGGAAGATACACCATTGTCTGCTCTATTGTTGGCGAGTGTTGCGGCTGAAGCGGGCATTCCACCTGGTGTAATTAATGTGGTCACTGCGAGCAGAGAAAACACACCAAGCATTGGAGAAAAGTTATGCTTGAGTGAAAAAGTTGCTGGAATATCATTTACAGGTATATAATATTCAATGAATAAATAAATTATTAGAAAGTCACATAAGGATCGAGTAAGTACTGATTTCCCATTCGACCTTTAATAGGATCAACTGCTGTCGGAAAGATTTTGTACAAACAATGCTCATCAACAGTGAAAAGGCTTGGTCTAGAGCTTGGCGGAAATGCTCCATTTATCGTTTTCGAATCAGCGGACTTGGATAAGGCTGTTGCAGGTTTAATGGCTTCGAAGTTTAGAAACACCGGCCAGGTAAATTAATGAATATTTGCTGAATGATTGCATTTTTATCTTTAATAATGAAATTTGAAGTGTAAATATTGTTGATATATGCTATTCTTTAGACATGTGTGAGTACAAACAGGATTTTGCTCCATGAAAATATTCAGGACACATTTTTGGAAAAATTAAAAGCAGCTATGAATACATTGGTTGTCGGGGATGGCATGAATCCGGACTCGACACAAGGACCTCTCATTAACAAAACCCAATTTTTAAAGGTTTGCAATTCTGTCCAAACAAAACTCAATTGTTTTGTTTCATTTTTATTTGATTGGCAAAATACACGAAGTGGGTACGGTTTGTAAATAGTAAATTTTAATTGATTATATAGGTTTCTAGTTTAGTAGAAGATGCGATTTCAAAAGGTGCGAAGAACGTCGTGGGTGGCGAGCCTCATCAGCTAGGTGGGACTTACTACGAACCAACATTGTTGACGGGAATTACTCCATCAATGCAAGTTTACAAGGAAGAAATTTTTGGTCCAGTGGCAATGACAATAACGTACGTAATTATATTTTTGTGTCCTTTCGTCAAATTTAATAATTATTTTGCAGGCTTTTAAATGAAGTCTAAACTATGTATTCTTTACTAGATTCTCTACGGAGGAAGAGGCGATACGAATTGCAAATGATACAAGAAGTGGTTTGGCTTCATATTTCTTCAGTAATGACTTGTCGCAGATTCGAAGGGTATCCAGTGCACTTGAATATGGAATGGTTAGAATTATGTGTCCAATTGTAGCGTATTCTTTCTTAACTTTTTGATGTGAAGATATGCATGATATGAAAACTATAAAATGTGAAATATAGGTGGGCATCAACGAAGGAATTATTTCGGCTGCTGAAACTGCGTTTGGAGGAATAAAGGAATCTGGCTTTGGCCGGGAAGGATCCAAGCACGGAATTGATGATTACACGCATCTGAAATACCTCTGCTTTGGAAATCTTTCCTAAGTTCGACAAGACGTTTGAGACATGATCGTGATTTCAGTTTCTGTATTCCATGACTTAAATCTTGATGATTTATTCAAAGTCTTCCATAACTTGTCTTCCGTATGCACAACGCAATAACACGTTTGGCTAATCATAAGCTTTACAAACGAAAAATTATATTTCAATTACATATTTTGTTTTAATAAATGATTTATTAGAACAGTTTGCAATGCTAAAATGTGAGAGAAACGAAAGTGTTAAAGCATACAAAGTTAACTTGATAAAATTGCAAATATTATTCGTCACCATAATCCAAGTTATATGTAGGGATCAAGAAATTTTCAAATTTGCTGAGAATCGAAATCAAACTTTTGTATTAGGACTGAGATCGAAAAAGTAAATTTACTATTTCTGAACCATGCTTTCAAACGCAGTGTTTGACCATCCAATTGGATACTGCATTTTCGCTCTGTACTCCTTCATATATTTCAAAAGAGGTGCAAAATATTCTTCGTAGGCTGAGGCGTCTAATTTGTCAACGCCAATTGTTTCTTGCAGTATGACTTCCCAGTGCTTGGAACTGCCGGCTTCGAGCAGTTTTCTGTAAGCATATTAAAAATACACAATAAAGTTAAGTTGACTTTTAGCTGGAGTATTTAGGATTACAGTGTTGCACAATTACTTCAATTGTTGTCCAGCCGCAGCGTTTTGGTAGAAATCACACTCATGCAAAGGGCGAGCCGGGTATTCGCCGGCCGTTTTACAAAGAGCTTTATAAATAGTGAATTGAAGTAGGTGACTGAAATAATAGCGGATGTATGGAGTATCCCCTGGAAAAATCAATTCAAAATTGTATACCAACCTCAGGTGTGCATATTGATTCCCAATTTTGGGTATTTGATATATTTGTGGGCATACCTGGAACGTGATACTTTGAACCAGGATCGAAATCCGTTTCAGACCTTACAACTGGTGGGATTACACCTTGGAATTCGCTCCTAACACCAGAGAAATGTGAGTTAGGTAAAGTAATATGAGTGTTTGAAACCAAAGGAAGTCATATTTTACCTCATCTTGACCCAGTGGTATGTAAGATTGGCACGATCGATCGAGCCATCGAACATTTTCCAACGATAGGAATCAATAAGCAAACCAAATGGCAGGAATACGATCTGTTGAAATTAATTTTTGCCATTATAATGTTTGAGATCTGAGATAATCGTATAATTTTTTTGAAAACATGTCTCGAACCTTTTCCAACCCAACTTTCATTAAATAGTTGATTGTGGATTGTTCAGAAATGTTGTCTTGATTCTCAGCTAGGCCAATTTTTGCCATATGTCGGGGTGTGCTAACGGATAAGGCCATTACGTCTCCAATTGCCTAGTGAAAAAATCATATCTGTTCATGTTGGATTCTTGTATGTCATGTCTTTTTAAGAATTTCCTTTCTCATGTTGAAGAAACTCATGTAATTTCTTGTCAAGATAATGTCCATTTGGGAAAAATCATGTCATAATATATTCCACATGATTTTTTTCACTTGCCTCATGAAAACCCGGATTTGCTCCAGTCCGGAATGTAAAAGGCTGATGTTTGTAATTCAAATAGTACTGAATATGTCCTAGTTCGTGGTGGATAGTGATTAGATCTTCTTGATTGACCTTTGTGCACATCTTTATCCTAAAGTCTTGTCCATTTGAGAAGTCCCAAGCACTGTGTCATATAAATTCATATCACCAAGTTATGGAAAATCGTACTCTGATCATTAAAGTCACATATTCTTTCGAATATTAAATGAAATTCGAAGCAAACCTTGCGTGGCAGACAACCTCTCGATCTTCTGGCTTCACTAGAACAGCCTTGTTACCGAATGACATGCTCATATCCGATAGCCCAAGGCTGGTGAAGAATTCATTTGCAAGTTCGAACATTTTGGTGACACCTTTCAAGTCTGGTGTATATTTCTGCGGAGAATACAAGTTATTGAAGCGGTCAGTCAACACGGTAAATAGAAAGAAGGTCTTAGCTGAGAATACAAAAGCTTATTCCAACTCACCTTTTTCAACTCTTCTGTTACGTCAAATTGTGTTGCATTTGGGAATGGGACTAGGAAGCTATAGAGGTGTTCCCAGCTTTGGCTCCACATATTTCCTAAATATTCGGCAGAAACAAACCTCTTTGAGTTTTTGCAAGGACAAGGAAGAACAAGGATCTATTAAATAATCGCTGCATACCAAACACGTTTGCTGGAATTGGATCCTCAGGTTTAATTTGGGGGTACTTGCTTCGAAGTTTGAAACGTGCATAAGCATGGAGCTCCTCATAAACTGGCTTTATCTGGTCCCAAAGAGCTTCGCAATCTTTTTGGAAGGTGCTCGATTCATATTTGCGCCACCACATCTCTTTCAAACTTGGGAAACCTAGTCAAAGTCAAAGCGGATAGAAAAAATGTAAAAACCATTTGCCTATATGAGTTTCAAATTTGAACCTAAAGAAATATATCAGTAAAATATACCATTCAATTTTGCTGCGTCATTTCCTAAATCTACATATTCGTTGTACAATGGACGCAGCTTCTTCCCCGTGGCGTCCCTCCAGGCCTTCCATGCATAAGCCAGTTCGTCAAAATCATCACTTCCAGTTAGTATCTTTTCGATTCCTAAGTTCAAAATTGGAAAATTCTTAATACGTGTGAACTTTGGGTACCTGCGATATTTGTGAACATGAAAATGATTGGAAATGCTTACCAGGATTTAGGGGCAGACCATCCTTTTCCAAGTCACAATTTTGGTTTTTGTAAGGACAAATCTTCCCAGTACCATAGATTTCAGTCATTTCCGTTCCAATTTTGTTATACTGCGGAAGAAAGCCAAATTTTTTAAGGATCACTCTTAGGAAATGTTTATCGACCATGTATGACCATGCATCAAACATCAAATACGCAAATGCATATTTACCTTAATGAGTTTATCTTCAGGAAGAGCTGCTGAGCCAATTACTCTCAAATCCTTCAGCTGTCTTTTCAAAGCCGGATCTTGGAATGATTCATATTTGAAATTCTTGATATATTGCTTCCATTCTTGCTTATCGAAGTTGGCAACAGCCAGACTGACTTCTTCAGAAACATTTTTAGCAGTTTCATTTTTCAAATTGGTGAGGTAAGCCCACTCAGCATTGGCTGATTTTTCTCCCCATTCGGAAGCTAGATTCTCATACCTCTTGTTAAGGTACTGCTGGGCCACATCTTCACAACTATCTGTTTTCGAAGAGCAATAATTAAAATGGAGTCTGAACTTTGTGATTGGGGCTTTGCTTTAGGACTACGTGATCTTTACCTCCAAAACCTGGAACTTCTCCATTCTCCGAAAGTTGCTGGTCAATGTAATCCATGAGTGGTTGGAGGTAATTGCTCATGGATGAAATTGACATGGTTCTGCTTCCAGTTATCGCTTCAAGGGCAGTAGGCCATCCTTTGGCGAAACCGAGTTTCATCATGTCGCTAAAGTAAAAAAAATTAGGATGGTGATAAAGTAAATTATTAACGAAGTCTATAAATAGCCTATTCTCACAATACCCCAAAAGCTTTCCAGCCTCTTGGCTTCCAGCAAAGTCGCACTGGTATAACGGACGTGTTTCGTTATTTCCTGGAGTATATTGACCAGCAGCGATACACATGGCTTCGTAGAACTGGAACTGCAGGACGTGTGAAATGAAGTACCTGTAATACAACCAAAGAACATTAAAACCGTGGCATGGCCTTGGCAGTGTAATCAGTTAAGATATTGTGTTCTTGACGTGAATGCCATTTATAGTTCGTTACCGTAAGTATTCTACATTTGAAACAATGTGGTATTTGGCAGCAGCATCAAAAAGATTAGTAGAATTACGGTTGGATGGTGGCTTAATTCCTTGATTCGCCATCCTTATTTCCCACCATCTCGAATTGTATTGTGTCGGGCTGAGGTTTCCTTCGAACGCCTCCCAACGCCAACTGTCCATTGATATGGCAAAAGGATAGAAGACGAGCTGGGAGGAAAAATCGTTATGCATGTTTATACGTTTGTAGCATCGCATAATGGCATATCTTGAGGAAATATCCGCTTAAACACCTCCAACATGTAATATTCTTACCTTTTTCAATGCGGTGATGTACAAATAATTAATGTCAGTTTCCGTTACGTTTCCTCCAGCTTGACGATAGTAATTTTCTGTACAAATCGCCGGATCGAGCTCCAGGTCAAGACCCAAAACACACTGCAAATGCTTTGGTGTCACAACAGCTAGCGCAAGGGCATCACCAATTGCCTAGTGAAAAAATCAAATCCGTTCATGTTGGATTCTTGCATGTCCTTCCTTTCAAAAAATTTCCTTTCATCTTCAGGAGATTCGTGTTATTTCTTGTCATGTTAAGATAATGTCCTTTTGCAAAAAATCATATCATATGCCACATAATTTTTTTCACTTGCCTCATGAAAACCTGCATTTGCGCCGTCTCGGAAAACAAAGTCGAGGTTTGTGTACTGGAGGAAATATTCTATAAAACGTGTATTAAGGAAATATATTAATGCGACAATCAGACAAGTTAAGTTTAAGACATCTAATCTCTGATGAATTTTTCAAGTCAATATTACCTATATGGCCCATTTCGTGGTGTACTGTTACCAGCTTTAGTTAAAAAAGGAAAAATTAAGTTATTTAAAGTATGTACTAAATAAAATACGAAAATGTTTTAAGGTTGAAAGGTATACCTGATCCATATCGACTTTCGTGCATTGCTTGATTCTAAATATACATATGAAAAAGTGATAAAGTCTCCATTTCTTGTATTGCAAGTTAAATTGTACAAACGAAAAAAATTACCTGAAATCTGTGCTGTCTTTACCAAGGCAGAAGTCTTCGGCTACAAGGTTAAATATATCCAAGGTTTAAAATTTGATTCCGTGGTTAATTACGTGCACGCAGTTAATAAAACACTTTTACCTGAAGCATGACAAACCACCTCGCGACCATCATCAGGACGCTCAAGCATACTTTTATTCCAAAATGAATCTGTCATGGGTATAAGACCCATATCGGTAAAGAATTTGTCAGATTCTTGAAACATTTTCAGCACAGTGTAGTTCTGCAATTACATTATGAAAATCTTAACCTTCATAATCGACATGAGGTACCTAAGTATACAAACACGCCTTTAATTGGGATTAGTGATGAGATTTATTCTTACATTTTTAATCATGGCTTGAGTTGCATCCAGAGAAGGAGCGTCCGGAAATGGTTTTGTAATATTATCTAATGTTGCCCAATCCTACAATTGAAAATTAACCATTTTTATATTTTTTCATCTATTAGTTTTACGTGTTTCATTCATGTTCTCAGACAATTCCTACCTGAGCCCACATATTTCCCATTAGTTGAGCAGGAATGTAACCACATTGATCAATTATGAGTTCGTATTCAGGGATTCTTCTCAACTTCATACGAACATATGCATGAAGTTTAAGATACAATGGGCGAATAGTCTCCCAAATATCAAGCATTTGTCTCTTGAACTCTGCGGCAGTCCATCCAGTAGTTTCGTCGTCGTAAGAAACCATCCACATTTCGCTCATGTCATTAAACCCTGTACAACGTAATGACTGACAATGAGACAATCAATGTGCTAAAGTCAAAGTGCTAAGTCACCTCCGTGGCTAAAGTGCTGTTTCATTTAACTGTTGGCTGAATAGTTCAGGTAATAAAATATGGATCTAACCATTGGCCTTAGCCATTGCGGCCTGATAAGCCAGAAATCGTTGGTATTTTGATGGAGGCACCTCTTCGCTCATTTTGTCATGCCTAGAGGAAAGCAAAAAATTTATTAAAACATCAAGCCCACATGCAAATGCAATAAGGATAAATGGCATTGTAAGAAAACCTGATTCAGACAAGCATGAAACGACACATGTTAGAAGTAAACGCATACCAAGCAGTCCAATAATGAGCCAGTTCGTCAGGGTCTCTGGATGTGACTAATTTCTCCTCAATTTCTATAAAATTCACAAAATGAGCAACCGATTTACGATTTCTGCTTAAAGCTCGTATGTTTGCTTGCATGTGAAAGGAGCGGTTATCATATAACAATGAAATATTACCAGGATCCAATCGAAGATCACATTTGGTCGGATTCTGGTATTCGCAAACGCCAACAGTGGCATATGTAGTTTCCATTTCACTCTGTAGCTTTGTCATCTAAAACCACAAATCATAGAAAGCTTCCAAATCCAATACTCTTGCACATGTACAATTTTAGTACATCCTTATCACAATTTGGAAAATCTTACTTCTATTACGTCTGCAACGGGCATTGTTGCTGGCCCCCGAATTGACAAGTACTGAAATTCTCTTCGAACTGATTGACGAAATCAAATGTCAAATTGTTACATATTCTTTGTTACCTTTTTGATGTTAATATATACATGTATATGAAAACTATAAAATGTACCCGTGTCATTGACGAAATCACGCCAATTGGGGAACCGGGTAAGAATTTCCGTTTGTATGCTGGATTGGAAATTCAAGTACTCCGCATCGGCTGCCGTCTAAGGTAGCATAATGATTAATTTTAACATTTGCAGTCCTAAAAGTACATATTTTTATTACCTTTTTATATGAAACTTAGAAACTTACCGATGCTGCAGCAGTTTCATCCGTTACATTTGTGATGTAGTCCCATCTAACAGTAATCTGTCTGTTGCAAGCCGAGGAATAACGGCTCTCCAACTGTGAGAGAAAAATTATAGCTTCCTCCTCCGATCCGGCTTGGCCAGGTGCAATTGGAGGTTTCGGTACAGCAGGGGGACTTGAGGGGTCTGGTGGAGCTGCATTGCTTAATGCCACCAAAGAGCCTATTAAAATAAAGGCTGGAAGGGAATGTCCCCTCAGCCTTAAATGAGTCCTGCAGATCATAATATTCACTGGGAATTTATTTATCTACAGGAGCATTTGTACGAGAAATGCAGTATTCAGATCGGAGAATGTCTGGGTTCCCCGTGCGTGTGTGTCTTCTCAGAGCGATGTCTATTGAGCGACTGCACTGTTTGGATGATATTGGTCTTTACACATAAGATCGAGATCGAGTGGGATCACCTTCAAAAATCTCCCATTTTATGGTCGAGTCGAACTTGTTTTGACAGTCGAATTCTTCACTTCAAAGCCGAGTCGTTCGATAACCTCTCAAAGGCTCGACTAGCAACAAACGAAACTCTGCCTGCAAACGCGTAATGGAGTGAGTGTATGCAACATGTTATCTTCATTCTCCAGAGCAAAGCAAAAATTGTGAGAGCAAGTTCATTGTTGCTACTTGCCTCTTGTGCTCAACATGAAAGGTGACTTACCAAGTTAGCAGACTAAAATCTGTTTATTTTCTCGTTTAACCAGTCACGTCATCCTAGGGAGTCCAGCAAACATCGAACCATCCCTAGTATTTCGCCAATTACCTGTTTTTCTCAAACCCTACCCCCACGGAAAAAAGCATATATCCAGCTCGTCTCGCAAAAAGTATAAATTCTATATAGTCACAATGAAGCCGACGCGGATTGACGGGAAAACGATAATCGTAATTCACAGAGGAGAACAAACAGCAATCCGCCCCGTGAAAAAAAATGGTTTAAAAAACAACGTGAAGATCCAGCGAGTTGCAGTTTTTTTCCTTTCTATATTAAAATATGCTATATTGCAAATAGACATGCATATTACATATGCAAAGCCTATACAAATTGTGTACAAATGAAAGAAATATGGTAGCGGTAGTATTCTTCAAAGTTAAACAGATAGACAATTCCATTTGCATGTATGAAGGACACACAAAGGTGTTTTCCATTTTAACGATACAATGAAGAACAAACCTTGCTACATTCTGTCAAAGCTAAAAAGTTTCTTTTGCGTTGGTTGCATGAATGTAATATTAGATGAGCACTCCTTCCTTTAAACACTGATTTCGATGCAGCTGCTTACTCAACCCGAAACCATATTGCGTTCATTATGAAAACCCACATTATTGTTTTAGGTATTATGCAGGAGATACACAATAAAAAAGTCACCGGTTCATTCCCCTGCCCTGAAAAAAACTTTGCAAAGATGTCTGGATTGTTTTTCTCAAAAGGATATATGGTTATTTTTATCTTAATCATTTCTTGGAAGACATAAAGGATCCATAATACGTACAGGCGACTAGTTCTGCCCACAAATACAATCGGTTAGGTTGAAATGTATTACGATTAGTACGGAGCATGATTTTGTTTTGCTTTTGTGGTTTTATCGTTTTTGTTGTAATGTAATATTAAAACCAAGGACTTTGGGCTTTATCTCCATGATTTTTGTTGCGCATGACGGACTGACTAAAGCGATCGAGGATCCAGCAATATGGAGTTCCATTGTTTATGCAAAGATGCGCACAATACACGGTAGTTATACGTTCCCCTGCTTTTAAGATGCTAGAAATTTCAAGATGACAGACTTGAAATTCAAAGTTTTAAAATGATGGCAATGCGTTAATTTGCTGAAGGTAATGACATACGAGCTGGCTGGGCTGTAAATTAAAAATCATGCATAGACTTTCTCATGTAAGAAGTCACCACGCCACCACCGAGTTATCAAATGCGGCCAACCACGTGCAAAGAGCAAATGAATAGGATAGCATGTTCCTTTTTGATACTTCGAATGAGTCGGTGTACTGGTCCGGATTCAAGTAAAATCTAGAACCTTTAATTTATTGTCAACTGCGCAGACTTTATGTTCCAGTTTCTTTCGTAATACACTTTCATTTTAAATAATCATCCAGAAATAATATTACTTAATTCAAATAAAAACGATATAAAACGACTGTTTCTATTCTACAAACAGTGCTGCATTGTCAATCATTTGTGAATACATCTGCGTGTGTAATAGATTATTGATTATCAGTGAATACAACTTTCTAAAACAACACTTGAATAAACAATAATACTTGATTATAGAAATGTATCGAGTCAGAAAAGTAGCTGATAACGGTTATACGACAAGGCCAAAGGAAAAACCTTGTATATTTGTGAACTATAGTTGCGTATTATATTCTTTTCCTATCCATGACCTCGGCTTTTATGTCGAATTGATATATCAACATTAACTAATGCGTCCCATCTTGATTTCATCTTCTCCAGTCGTTGTCGAATTTCCACCAGTTGCATTTCTGCTGTTTCGATAGCCTTTATTTCTCTGCGAATGAGATTCTGACGGCGAGTTATGAGGATGAGATCTGGGAGCGAATGGGAAATCCGTACTCCTTGACGTGGAGGCCGAAAATGGGGTAGAACGAATGTCGTACAATACACTCGTTGGTTTGCCACAACACTTTGTTCCATCGTATTTACAGTTGTCTCGGGTATTATAATGTTGTAATTGACAGACAGTACGAAGTTGATCGATTTTTTGAAATAAGGCGACTTCAACTTATTCATGGAACGGAAAGTCTCATTTTGTAAGTGCTGAAATTGAAACATTAGCACATCAGGAGAGAGTTTAAATAGCCTGTGCTCATATGCACATAGCCACGATGTACCAAGTAAAGTAAGCTTAAATGGACACGAAAATATTACTATTTACGAGTCTGGCCCTATATTTGCAAAATGATAAAAATTAATTTACAAGTATTGACTAAATATTCGAATAAAACTTGTTTGCGAAAATGGTTATTTACGAAAACTCACCTCATCCGCCTTCTCTTTTGTTTAAGTTAATTATAGCAGACTATGGAGCTATATAGTGGTATTATAGTTGTTTGCAGGTATGAGAATGCTCACTTGGTAAAGTATTTCCACTTCACATTTTGTCCAACGAAATATCACAAATATCACATTTGCCCCTGATAATATGCGCTGTGCGAAGAACTGCTGTACCTGATTTACAAAAAGTTGTCCCGTGAAATCTCGGGTTTTGACAAATATTTTTATTTCATATTTGATTTTCCAACAGGACACGTTTAGATTTCGTAGATTAATATCACAAACTGAGCAAGTGATCAGAAGTGTACAAGATATAATATGTGCAATGGGAACCTATGTATATTTGCTAAGCTTCTTAACTAAAAGTAAAAGATGATCCAAAAATATAAAGAAAAGCTGAGTCAGTTTTGTTCGGTTTTCACTGTTTCATTCGAACAACGGCAAAAATTTCGTTTTCTGCTTGCTGTCATTTTGAACCTACTGTCTCTGAACTGTCTTTTCGTAACGTTGTCGTCTCATGTATCATGTGTAAAATGCTCACACCAAATACAGTTACAGCACACAATGAACGCATTTAATAGAAAGCCACATTTTGCGAGATTAAGCATGTTCACTACTACTTTAATGACCACACTGGAGACGGCTGGAGCCAAATATCCTATGCTAGGTAGTTCTCTCGAAGTGTTGATGAACCATTTGTAAAGTTTAATATTTCTAAGTACAACATAACTGCATACATGTGTAACATTGGTGTGTAGAAAGTGTTTACATTATGCACATGACAAATGTGACCATTCATTGGAAGGATTTTCCGCATGCTTGTAACTTCCCAAAAGAGTAACGTGACATCATGGAGATGGAGACGTTTGTAAAAGAAGCTTTTTATCTTTTCGTGAGAAATCGTCTCTCTCTCTCTACCGATTCGACGCTACAAGTGTGTTAGCATAAAATTTGTAATGACTCAGTTCATTTCTCAATTTTTCCTTTATCTCAGCAGTATATCGTAAGAAAAAGAAAACTGATAAAGCTGAACTTAAATAGAATAGCGTGTTTTAAATGGTTTTCATTAAATGTAGCGTGCTGCTCTCCAATATACTTATATGCTTCGATTCATACATAAAAGAGAAACAATAGGCATATACTCAAAATGTGTCAATGTATATATACATTTTTATTACAATTTTCTGATTAATTTCCAATAATAATTCACTTTTCAATTGTTAATTGCAATCAAATGTATTTCGCGTACATCTTCATATACACATAAATGATTTTATGGGTATACATTTTCTTATGGCAGATCGGCCGGATATTATGCGTTATCCACGTAGTTTGTCCCACAACTATTAACAAAACTTCCATTACCTCATTTCTGTTTATACCAAGAATATACTTTACACTTCTACTTTTTCCTCCTTCCCTCAAAATTTACAATCTTTAACGGTTTGAAGCAGCGGATTACGCTTATTATCTACAATGTCAGAAATGTGACGGTATAGTTACTTTTAACATGCTTCAATGCTTCTAAAAGAAGGGAACCCCAACCAGGGAAAGGAATTCCCTACTTCCAAATTGAATGCATACCCCTGGTTCCTGGTGTGTATTGGAAATGGAGGAAATTGGCATTTTAATGGGAATTCATATATATGATAAAATAACCATGCGGCATAGTCTATGCCAATTGTATACGTCTACGGTGCACGTATAAGTACTATGTTGATAATTTCTACGAGCAGTTACATATTATTTAGTTCTTATCATATTTGCACTTGAAGCTTACAAAACGTGTGTGGTTAGAAATTGTGCAAAATCATAAATGGATTTTAGAATCTCTGTATAGAGATAATGCAGTGTTTATATACATGCCACTCGTAACTCTAATTAGCTTGCAACGTCTTCCCAGTCAGTTAACGCGAACATCAAACATGTCGCGAAAGTAATATACATTGTCTTTAAATTAATCGTAAAAATCTAAGATAATTCCGACACATGGGTTTCACGGTTTCAGTCATCTACAAAAACAGCCGAGGCGTAACGATTATTGTACATTGTACATGATTGACTAAACGGTTTATGAGCTCAAAAAGCATCCTGCTTCATTGTACAAAGTTCCTTGCTTTCATATCCATATCGGGAGGAGTTATGTAACATGTTTTATTTACTCCGTCGTACAATCCACGATGTTACGCTTTGCCAAAGAACGCATATTCTGCGTGTAATCAGCAAATAAACAATTTTACCTCTTTGACTCTTTCTTTGTAAATGAATACTACGATAACGAAGATGAGTGTGAGAAAATGATCCAAGTTATTATAAGTCATGTATGCATCATCATTATGACTTCACTGTCACTCGCATGCAAGTGTAATACACAAAAGATAACGCATTGTGAGATTTTTACTCATTCTGTTTACTGGGAATAAATAGCGCTAGTTCTGTAATTGCAATGTAGTGAAGAGTCGAAAAGAGGTAAGGCGTGTCATCTTTTTGAAGAAGAAAAAACAAAAAACATATTACACCATCCTATCACCAGCGTTGTTATTAACTTCACGAAAGTGCATTTAGTTGACGAAGTAATTCCAACTCTGTCAAATATGAATTGAATATCAAATTGAATATACTTTTTGGCTTGAATTATATATTCATTGCGCATTATGCATTATTATATTACTTTTGTTAACACATTGATAATTTAACGTGCTTGCATACTACCTCAAATTACAGTAGGTGACGATTTCCCTATTGCACACACTTTTACCTTATTGCAATTTGGAGTATATAGAAACCAACCACACAGGAATTTTTTGCATGTTGGGTTCTGCCTTCCACCATCAGCAATTTCCACTAGGTACTGGATGGTTTGAATGTGCAAATATTAGCCATCCAAACCCAAACCAGCTATATGATACTTCAAATAGTAAATTGCAAACAAACTGTTGGCTCCACCAAGTCCGACCATCTACAAACCTAATAATTATGTCAACAAGTGCCGCAAGCGGTTTCAAGTATCTTTGCCTTTAAGCATGATGCTCATACATGATGCTCAGGTGCCCCA
>JAQFZW010001688.1:0-23970 GCA_034687055.1 Heteromurus nitidus
AAACAATTGATCTCCTGGTATGGGTATTGGATATTCTTGGGAATTTTGTCATCAGTTGGACTGGGGACTGGTCTGCATACATTTATCCTATATCTTGGTCCGTTCATTGCAAACGTGACCCTGGCAGCTCAAGAATGTTCCTCGGTTGACTTCCTTCAGCCTCCTTATCCAGATCAGTACGCTGATGAATTCAAAAATAAGTCCTTAAAATATAATTTCACTTAATGATTTGTATGAATTGCTTCCTGTACAGGATTGTTTGTCGGAGTACGTTACAAGGGAAACATGACACGATTTCCGTTTGGGCAATTTTGGCGAAAGTTCGTTACGAGAGTTTTGCATGGGGAATAGGAACCGCTTTGGGCGAACTTCCTCCTTATTTCATGGCACGCGCAGCAAAACTAGCCCACAAAAAGTCGTCTCCCGAATTCCGGAATCCCAATGAAATTGTAGAACTGAGGAATCCTGCTCATCTGATTACCAGATGTAAATTATGGATGAAAACGTTTGTGGAGAAATTGGGGTTCTGGGGAATCCTTGTCTGTGCCTCGATTCCAAATCCTCTCTTTGACTTGGCTGGGATCACTTGTGGCCACTTTCTTATTCCCTTTATGACATTCTTCGGTGCAACAATGATTGGCAAGGCAGTTATAAAGTCTCAGTTACAATTGACATTTGTAGTTTTGGCTTTCGATGAGCAATTACTCACAAGGTATAATTAAAGCTAAAATTTGAAACACTAAGTTGTAATCATAATGTATCGATCGAGTACTCCTGAAAAGAGCATTTTTCAATTCAGTGTCTTAGGTTTGATCGGATGCATTCCGAAAGTAGGGCATTCCTTGGAGAATGTCTTCTCTGAATTCATGGATCACCAAAGAGCCAAGTTCAGCGGCAAAAGTAGTGGAGGGGAATGGAGCACTACCCAATTCATTTTGGAGAAGCTTGTAATCTGTATGGTTCTCTACTTCGTTGGCTCCATCATTAATGGAATGGCCCAACGCTATCATAAACGATGTCCGAAACTCTCGCCAAAATTGGAGAAGAAGGTTAGCATGAAAAGTAAAACCACTCCTGAAGACGAACACATGAAATGGAGGCGTAAACGAAGAAAGGAATGAAGAACTTAAAAATAGTAGTCATTAAAGTTGAATACGCTTATGAGTATGAGTACCTCAAGGAAGCCATAATTGGGGCACTGGAAGACTCTCAGTCTGGAATGTTTATGTTATGCTCGCCGGAGATTTTTATTTTTAATTATCCGTATCTATTTGCAATTAATTTGCAATGCGTACCCCATGACGTACTTTTGTTTTTATTAAATAAAAATCGTATTTGTTAACCTACAACCTTGTATAATTTATTCTAGTAATTATTTATATACGTCATTTCAGCATTATATTATTTTGACCGGTTGAACACATCAAATCAAAACATAATCAAGGAAAATCCATTAAATCAACCTATACATTCGTTGTAATATCTACAAAACAACGCAGTGTATTTTTATGTAAACATAAAAATTCCAAAATCAATAATATTCATTAAAATACGCCACACACGAGGACATTTAATTCGACAATATATCCCTCGCTCACTTCACACACACCCCATCGCCATTCCAAGAACTGCATATAGTCCCTGTTTTACGTCCTCCCTTTTCCCAATATCCCAATCGCATATTAAAAACATATTTGGCACAAGTGCGTGTAAATTAAATGGGAAAATCTGTGGGGGTGTGTAAAGAATCAGAGAATTTTTGCGTAACCTCAACCTCAGTGACACACTACGTCGTGTGTGACACTCTCTGATAAGTAATTCAAGGCATATGTGTTGATAATGATATGTGGGATGCGATTATGTTAATAATATTACAAACAACTCTACTTTTCCTTCATACGTCGAATTCATCATATTAAAAACAAGATTAACTTTGTGTATTGAAATATATACGCGTTTCTGTTTATTCACAACTTTTCCCAACAGTTTGTAATTTCTTCCGTATTGGTTTGTCCGGCAGTCACATTGCATTTGACGTAGATTAACGATTTGTAAAAAAATGAGTATGGATATGTGAGTTATATATATCATTCCATGATTGACCCAGCACCAACCTTATCTAATAAAAGAGATTTGGAGGTGTCTGCGCAGTTGTCTGAAAATTGCCTAGTCAGCCATATGATATATGAAGTACACTTAATGCAATTTGACATAAAAATTCCCCTCTTATCTCCTCTTCTCCATATGACAAGATGACAGGTAACCTGTTAATCAAATGCAGACTTGAGATTGAAAAGTCAGTCAAACAAAAGTTTCCACCACATATGTTTTTAAGTATGTATTTTTTTCTTTGTTTATTCTGTCTTGACCTACATTTTTACAATAAAAAATGTTTGGTTTACAACGAGCAAAATACAGTATATATTTTATCCAGCAAAAAAATGTATTCCATATCTGCTGGAAAAGTGGCATTCAATTTGATCCCTAATACAATTAGGCATTTTTTCAGATAGAAATGGATGTAATTGCTTAATCCAAATTTAGTACAATATAATTTTATCAAACATAAATTTTTACTTGACTGCGCCTATTTTCCATTTCTTACATCTAAATTTATATTTGTCATCTTGAACATTACATAATTCTATATAAGTTTAGTTTAGGTACATAAAATTCATGTTTTTGGTAAAGCCGCGAGGTCGGTACTGTTTCGTAAATTTTACAACCATCTCTGTAAATCGTTTCTTTAATCAAAATGTACAGAATTAAAAATAACTAATATCTCAACAATTTCGTTAAGTACAATATAAGTTTTTCCTTGACAAGGTTAAATCTGTGCGGATGGATCTTGTGAATTATTTATATGATTTAGACTCTTGTCACGTGCGTTTTTTGTCCTGACAGGGATTCATTTCATGTTGTATTGATAAGTATTTAACAAAATTTCATATAACTTGTACAGGATATACAGTTAATATTTAAGTAATTTTATGTAAAAGTACTCAAGTCACTCAAGTGGTATACATTTCAAAATTAATTCAACTTAAGTACGTGACATTTTGTTGATTGATATATGTACGAATTAATGGCTTATTTGCATTCATAAATTCCTTTTTGCAGAGAATAATGCACAGAGACATACACATTACTAACCTAGAAAGAGCTTACATTGCAAATTGCAAAACATTTTTTTTTTCAATTCATTTTTTTGTAAAGCGTATACATATATGATCTCTGGATCTAGTAGAGAAACACTCGAGAAGGAACTTTTATTATGTACGTTTTTTCCGCATGTAGTTACAATGCAAAGATTACATTGGGAAAAATCCATGTGTGCAAAAATATGGCAAGAGAATGATAGTATTGATATAAAATTGCGCAAAAACAGGGGAAATGGATTATTCTGAATGAATTAACTGAATTAACCGTCTTATCTCGTCAATCAATGGTATATTTAACATGAAGAAAATTATGTACCCAACTTTAGTAAACTAATAAATTCTTTTCTGAAAACGAATAGCGGAATAACTGAGTTTGAATCCAATTCATTTATATTTAAGTTAAGCTGAACCGAACGTTCCACGCTCGATATCTATTTTTTTCTTTGCGTAGGATCATATACAAAAAAACATTGACGAGCTTAAACTAATTATTATTATATAGGTTTAGAGATCTTAGACTTGGCATTACAAAACGCGTGACAAAACGAACGATTATATATAAAAGCGAAAACTGCGACACGAAAACGAACAAACGAGAAAAGCGTTATGATGAACCGTTTTTTTTGTATACGATATGTTTTTTAACTAGCGAAAGCCCACAAAATAAATATTGAACAACATAACCTAAAACATTGAGATATTATTGTCAACATGTTTATATATATGCATCATCAATTCATCACGAAAAAAAAATCTGACCATTAGCGATCTTGTTATTTTTCTAACGTGTGCAAATGCAAATATTGTAAATAAAATAATATGACTGATATTTCCGTATTCCCTTGAAAGGGAAGTTTTACGGAAATAAGCGTTTTTTTGGTAGAAAACTAATATTTTACAAAGTATTATATAAAAACATGCATTGCATGTACTTTACAAGAAGACTTCATTTTAAGGAAGTTTAAAAGAGAACACCGGAATTTCTTTTAAAACATTCGCCTATCATCGCTTACTGCGAAAAAAACGAAATTTGGGATGACGAAAACCAATTTTTCATAAAGCTAAAAAGAAATACTTTTTCGGGAAACATTTAAGGAGTGTTATTTTAAACCAAATTATGTTGCAATTTACGGAATTCCAAAGACCAATGGAAGTGTGATATCCTCTTCATTTACCTCAATAAAATAGTTGCCTTTGCCACCTTCGCAGTAGAACCCCATCTCAACCTCGTCCTCGTCATGAACAATGTCCTTCTTAATAGTCATGTATGTAGGCGCATCTTTGAGCTTCGAGTCCGTTTTGAACTTGCCTGGACGGGAAATGGTCCACGTGAAGAGTTCAAAGGCCCTGTTGTGGCTTCCGATGAAGGAGAAGATTTCGCAGCCAGGCTGAGAATAGCCCCAATTCGGATAAAAGTCTACAGTCCCCATTGGAATCAGAGTTCCGTAATGATTCGTTGGTGCAGTGATGGACTGAAGCGTCCACGGTTTCCCGTAGCCGTCCGTGTGAATAACGTCGACGAATTTTGCATCCGAAGCTGAAAGTCTTGAAGGCGTCAGTTCAGTTTCAAAGTTTGGACCGGCTGGATCCAGTCCCGTGATGCGGTCAAAGCTTTGACTACATTTCCCAGCGTACCCCAACAAGTGTGCCCCAAGGGAATGGCCAACTCCCCACAAGTAAACGTTTGGCTTTCTTCGTTTAAGTTCCCGGAGGTGATTTCCCAACCAGCAGCCCACCGATTCGATATTTTTCGCAGCTTGGTCATAACGATCAACTCCAATGTTTGCTCCGCCACCCCAACCCACAAGTGCAACGGTCATATCCTCATGTTCCAACAGGACACTCTTCATATCCCCCATCCAGTCAACGTCGATGTGATGAATGAAGCCATGTGTCAGGAAAACTATTCTGGTCGTGTCGAATGCTCCAAACTCCTCAAACTTGCCGACAACTTCATCAGGGAAATCTCTCCAGACGACCTCAACGGGTTGCTTCCCTTTTCGGAACAGTCTTATTTTCGGTTGAATTTTTGCGATTTCCCAAGGTCCTGGATTCGAACTTTTCATAAGGGTCTCGGCAAGGGCTGGTGAGATAGTTTCCGCCACGACGATGGGCACCGCACGACCAAAAGCTTCACTCAACTTCTGGACTTCCGGGTGAATTTCATGAATATGGCTGCGGAATATACTCAGGGTAATCGCTTGTCCGATAATGTGGCCAGTGACGAGCCCGGCCCCCCTCACTAGATCATAGACTCGCTCCACCTTTTCCTCGAAGTAGTGAAAAATCGTTCCCATGATTCGCTTGACTACAGACTTCCCAACTGCAAATACTGCTCCTCTCAGCCCTGATATTGACAGTGGAAAGTTGAATCCCTGGAAGCTGACACTGAGTGAGGACCTCCAAACAAAAAATGTTTCGTCGACATGATCCTCCTTCAGCGTAGGTTGTGGGATCTCTTCTGCAAATTCAAAGAACAATGAAATCAAGGTTAATGTTGAAATCCCATGATTACAGATAACATTTACGTAACAAATACATGATCCATGATCTCATCATGCATGCATATAAATATACAGGTGCATGCAACATGCAGCATGCAATGTATTTACCTAAATTATATGTATCAATAAAAAGAACAGAAATTCGCAATTAAGTAAAGCGACTGCCACTTGACGTTTGGATTTTGATTCCGGACGTAAAACATATAGCGTCATCATTACAAGTGATAATTGCAGCAGCATTAAGTCATAAGCTACCCGGTTTCTTTTGGGACTTATCTTAACTAATTATTATATGTTCAAGTATTTTATATGTAGGCTTACCGGGTATATGATCCACAACAGTCATTTGGGAGACGGATTCGGTAACAACGCTCACACGCAATAAAAGTTTGAAAAGGCGGTAGGGCCAAGACTGCTCGTCAACCACTCCGGACTTGATTTTGTTCTCCAGGCGAACGAGATGAGAACTAGTCCCACTCGCCGTTTTGATATGGTATTCACCCACGATGATGGATTAATGAAGAACTTGGGCTAAACAGATTCCTCTTCCTTCTTCTTGGATAATACGCTTGTTTGGCTCGTGCTGGGATGACTGACTTCTCAGCGTTAAATGACTTTCCTTTTCGTTTAAAAAGGTTGCTTATCTTCAATTATTCGATGCTTTGTTTAACGCAACGTTCTTCTATACGTTCGTGGGGAGAAAACTTGTTCACCTCAACGTGGCTGGACCGTCGACTGTTCGTGCTGGACAAGTTCTGAAAGGAGAGAGAAAATGAGACGTTGTAATATAGGCCTTTCCATTGCAAAAGTGGAAAGTGATGAAACATAAGTATATGAAGTGACGAGCTCTTCATATGACTAATCTTTTACATATCTCCTTTTACACGCGTTGTAAGTTGCAAGTAAAGCTCACAACGCGTGATAACCGAGGAAAATGCGCGGATAACTGAGACAGCGTATGTTTTTGAGGTGACGAGTGACGAGATGACATCACCATTCAAAACAAATAAAATAAGCTTTTCGCTTATGTAATGTACATTTTCCAGTTCCAATCTCATTTTGCCCTCACACAGTCCAATAAAATATAATAAAGTACTTGAATAGTTTTCTTTACACTTACCGGCCAACCAAAGCGTTATAATCCACACAAATCTCTTCCACTGGAGAAGCCAATAAAACAAAAAAAGTCCTCAAAGCTGGTTGCTTATCCACCAATTTGCTATCAGTCCAACGTTCATGTGGTGGTGAGTTTTTCCTGTCATTAACAAATAAATAAAAAATCAGTATATTAGAAACACTTCATGGCAAGAGGACGGCATACATGGCATTTCCGTTTTCAAGGGAAAATAGCTGACGATGGTGGATGGTGTAAGCAAATTGTTTTAGATCTATGATATCATGAGTCATGTCGTACATACACAAAGATTGTGGCTGATTGATATAAGAAATATTTATGTAGTTGCTAAATATGAGAAATTATTATTATCACCACATACTTTACATATAAACACTTTGTGGATATATTGGAGAACCACTTATAGCTCTCTGCTCATTCCCAATTTCCCCATCATGAAAGAAGGACTATGACGCACAATTCCTTTGATTTCCATTTTCTTGGACCCTGATCATACACATCGAGATTGTATGCAGGCTTCATGAATGCTATTCTAATGATTTTCATGATGACAAGCATTTTGCATTGTTTAATCAGATTTCTCTCTCAAAGACGATGAGGTAAGAGGAGCTGTACAGGGTGCATTACACTAATATCACAATATCACACCACCACAATTGCTCTATCTGCTTCATGTGGCAATCTCGTCGGGAAAAACCAAATAAATAAAGAGTTTCCGAGTCTGCATTCTACTGCACCGCAAGTCGACAAAAAAATCTTTGAGAGATTACCTTCCTCCAAGAAGATCACACACTGGAATGGAAAATGGAATTGATCATGAAACAGAAAATGAGGTAGCGTGTGACGAAATTGGGATAAAGAAGTTAGAAATCTACGGTAATTTTCAGAGTTTTTTTTGTTGCCAGCGCAAGCCTGTTTCGTTCAGGGTTTGCGGCGGTTTGCATGCAAGTTTGTGTTATCTTGCATTCAATTTCAATGCACAAACACTTGTTCTCTCCTCAACCACCTCGGCCTTCATGTAAATAAGTAAAGTGTTGCACCACAAATGATTACACATTACACAACTGCTCTTGAACTCGTGAAAAACTACTGAACTGATTTCCAACAAGGTTTCCATTCGGAAATCGTATACAAAGACAACGGATATATATATTTAGCTTAGAACTGGAAGTAAAGGTACAGGTAGCTTATGCAGACAGGTGATGATGATAAGCTCATAGTACCACGACTTGGATATTGATACTGCTGATTTACCTTCCCAAATTCATGATAGTTTCGCTAACCAAATATTTGTGTGTGCTACTTTCAATGACTGTTCGTGTGTAAAGATACCCATTCGTGGACGGATTGTGGTAACGCATGGGCGTTCACTGGCTATTTCGTCTTGGATCAAACGAACGATGCTACAAGTAAATGCACTATTCATGAATATTATTCTAGTGCCATATTTTACAGACCTAAATGAGGGGCCGAACTGTTGACGACAACTGGGTAGCGTGTACCAAAAAACGACGTCATGAGTTTGAGACGAAATATGCTTTACACACGCTGAAGATTGAGTTTAGTCCGATGACAAATCAGTAGAATCCTTTTCACAGATTCTCATCTGATTCTCCAGCTTCCACTCGAAACTGTTTGAAAATGTGAAATCTGGCGACGCTATTTTTAGGAGGTAGCTGAGAAAGTTTAGATTTTCTCCTCTTCTTTAGTCGAGCTATAAAATAAATATGAGTTCCATGCAATTTACTGTGTGGCAATAACCCCAACGTCATAGTCAAACTCACTTCCGCCTGAAGATGTTTCGTGCGAGTGTGCACAAATGCATATATGCATAATGCCTATCTGTATCTGTATGCGTTTACTTTACGCACTTTATGCGTGTGAAATGTGAATCGTCTCAGACTCGTCATGCGTCATGATTACAAAAATACATGGCTTCAGGTTCACTCTCACTTTAATCAGTAGAAAAAGGACGTTCCCTCTACTCCACAAAGCGTGATGATCAAGATCAAAACGTAAGGATAATATTATGCCATATCGTATATAGCATGTGTTCATTACGCTATATGAGCATCATCATTTTTTCCTAAAGCCATTATGTTATAGAGGGCTTCGCACCATATTCGCCTTAGCAGGATGCTTATCTTTGTATGCTTTTCACTAAAAATCTTTTTCATGCGTGTGCTCCTGCAGCTGCTTCTGCACTGACACGTTTTTTATGCCTACGCAATCCTTCCTTCACTTTTTGTTGTTGTTACATCTTGAGTCTAATCTTAATCCCATTTCGTCTTCAACAATAAATGAGTAAATAAAACCATGTACCTCCCTATTTACCCATATGACATAATATTAGAGAGAGAGAAAAGCATGATATGCTGCAATGGATTACATGTCAAAAGTACTTACGTTTTTGTAGCGATGTTTTTCAGCTTCCTTTCCTTTGTTCTGTAAAAAGTCGCTACGTTTTCATATACGCACAATATCTCTGTTTCCTTCAAGAGGTCTTTCACATTTTCTTCTCCTCCTCACTGTTTTTTTTGCTGTTGTTGTTTTGTAACACTTCTGTTCGATGTGCTTCACATTTTCCTTCTCTTTTTTGTTGTCTGATGATGATAATGATGCGTTGATTATTTCTCTTCAATAATGAGCTCCACAGAACATCCCAGAGTTTTCCATCCGCTTGATTATACACAACAACCACAAAAAGTTTTCCATAAAAAATATTCGTTGACCAACAAGAGCGAAAAAAACTATCTGAAAGTACTTATATGCAATGCACTGAGAAATGTAGATCAAAGAGAAGGAAATTTTTGTGTGCAAGGCTCACAAGTTTAATGGGAACAGAAGAGTGGACAAAAAAGCCATGAGCGAGTATGGCATATATGAACATGAAGAGTGTGTGTACCACTTTTTACAATTTTTCTTCTTCTCTTCTTCATGGATGCACTATAACCACATTAATGCATTGGTTCACCTCATGCGAAATAATTATACAGCTATATTGTTCATTCACAGAGAACCTGTGCACTCCCTCGACTTCTCAAAAAGTCTCTTTGTCAAGTCAAGTGTTTCATGTGTGATTCACTTTTTTCACACTCGATTGCAAATAAATGAAAACACTTCCTTTATAAAAAAATGAGTATTATATTGCACACAAAACTTGGGAAATAAAAAGGGGGTAATTATATACGTATCAATATTGCACTTCAGGTCAATTTTGCTTACAAGTGCAAATACAATTATTATTGTAAAAATCCTTGTTTCCTCGAAAAGTGACTTTATCAAAATGTGCATGTGTCAGAGAAATCTCTGTGTGTATGCTCTCTCTTTCATTGCTGGATTGCGAATGGTCTCAAACTGGAGTCAACTCACGCCCAAATAGCCATCAACGAAAATGCGATAACAAAAAACTGCTTAGTCTAAGCGTTTCGCTATCTCCACACTGGCACTGGCCAACTCAAAAACGCAGAAGAATCTTGTGGATTATATGAAACAAAGTTGAATGTATATGTATACGTTTTTTGTACTTGTTTTTTTCTTTCTCTATCATATATCATCCAGTCCAGCACTATGAAAGGAAAGAAAGAGTTGCTCACAAAAAATATATGATCTCTGTTTATTTACACATGACACATGTGTACGCAAATTGTATGATTATTTTAGGGTCAGAGCAGGAGTTACTCGTGACTATTCGTCTCTGGAGAGGATACGTACTGACTATAACTGAACAGACGAGGAGACATACTTTTTATGGGGATATGATGAGACGCAGGCTAGGCAGGCACCAGCCACCAGTACGCATAATATATGCACGTTACATACAAAGGTTCATTTTCGTAAGACGTTAGTTGTGTAATAATATCCTTGAACCGTCACTTATTTGTTATATTCGTTTTCGGTCTTATTTTTAACTTGACTTCGTTTTATATTCGTCGTATAAGATGGGTATGCATAATTTATTGATGAAGTGAGAAATAAGTTAGTATGTGGCTATATGCTTCCACTGATGAAAGTACACGGATAAACGATTATGATAATACTATTTTATATTAGATATGCTGTACATACCTTGCTATGATTCTGTTTCGCAGGCGTGTTCTTACTCCAGACGAATGAAAAGGCGAGAAACTGCTGAATGTGAAGAAAATGAGAAATAAATGTATTATTGCGTTTCGTCGTTTACTCCAACTCCAACACTCAACTGCACGCTTGGATTAGAGAACACAAAAGGAACTTTATGTCGAAGGGAAATATACGACATGAGTGTCACAAAACGTTGTTTTTAATACAGACGTGTGCATACGATATTTTAAAAAGGAGAAGAAATGTGTACCTACGAGCTAGAACTCCTTGCAAAGATTATATTGTCTTAATTTGGACCACAACTTAAGTACAAAGCTGTGGGACGTATCTACGTGAGGCAAGTCGGTCGGTCGGTATATATGAAAACGAAAAGACATGGATGATGGACCCTCAACAACTCATCTGGATGATACACAAAAACTGGTTAAGTCAAGGGATGATATAGGATGTGCAATGTGCACCCTGCAGCTGTTGAAAACTTTTTGTGTTGCAACTGTATATATGGCGGAGCATATGGCACACGGCACAAAAAAATTTTCGTTTTCCCTTTTGGAGTAAATGCAGAAATGTGCACATGGATATGAATGTATATATCGATTTTTGTTGTGCGCAATGATAAACTATTGCTATCCCACATTCTTCTATCCGCTTTAGGGTTTTTCTTGTTATTTTCCACGAATATTTTCGTTTCCTTCACCTTCACACATATTTCCTTCCTTTGTGTCCGAAATGCGTGGACACAAGCTAGCTCTCAAGCCTAATCGATTTTTGGGAGGTATTTGTATGATGACGAAGAAGGGGAATGAATATATTATTGCACTCGCGAGAGTTTTGCTGGTGTGTTTGTCTACCCGACGGCTACCTACAAAAGGGAACAATGCAGCACAAGGTTACATGTTTATTAAGAAGGTGTATATCTCTCTTCTTTTCTGTCTGAAAAGACGACAATCGCCAGTGTCCGCAGTCCACATACACCACACACTCGTCGCACTCACTGCCAATAGACCACTGCTCATTTTCAGTTTTTCCTGTGATAAAAACTGTATGCGATGCGTGTGTGTGCTACATAAACGCATGTATGCATGTGTTATGTAGTTCATGCACACGTCTTTCGTTTGCCTTGCCTCAGAACGTCTTGTCTTGGGTTATATGATTTTTGCTGAAGTGCGTGCATCTGCATTCTTTGCAGACATTCTGCTGCAGTTTAAGCAGCGTTAGGGAAAAGGATATGAGGAGACGAGAGAAATGATGAGTTATGATGGCGATAGACTATAAGGATAAATGTGCAGAGATGATTTTTATTCCGCTCAGCTCATCTCGACTCAGCTGACAATGGCATCTTGAAAAAAGTAGGCTTATGGTGCTTAATTGCGTATGTAAAGCGGACATTGTCACTGCGACTGCATAAAATATATGCGAGTTTTCCATTCACCATATTCACAAACATATTAAATCATGTATATATCTCTCCTCTTATTACACTAACGATGCTGCATATAATTGTTGTTACATAGTTTGGTTGATTGGTTGATTGCTGTTAGCGATGAGGGATATAGTGAGCATGTTGAGGAGAGAAAACCATTTACTTTTATGGATTCGTCTACGCATTTATTTCACAAACCCATTATAGTTAAAGTGCATTGGATTTTGGCATGTATATGATGAGAATAATAATGCATATATCCGTGGGTATATTTATTTGTTGAATGTCAATACTGAATGTATCTGTAGTCATCCTGTTGCGTCTCGGTTTGCATTTCGCTTCGTCGAGTCAAGGCATACGCACATTTTTGCCTGAGGACATGGAGTTGTGCCAGCATTGTCAGAAAGTGCACAGTGTTAAAACTTATGTAGCTGGCTATTGCGTCTGTACGCGAATTTGTATCTGTACATTTGTGTTCCCGCACAACACGACAAAACGGATATGTCTCCTTTACAGGCTTCTCATTCTGTCAAATGCATACCGTACCTAAGTATTCTAAAGGTTTCATGCAACTAACTGGTCATGCATCAAGTGAATATAAGTAGTAGGTATCTCGTTTGTTAAGAATGTTAGAAAATTGTCATTTGAGCTCGCATTTGATTGTTAGTCTCCTGCTAGTTGAATAGCATCAGTTGATTTGTCCACTACGATGAACAGTAGTTAGGTATACAGTAATAAAATAATCCAACCTATGTTTTCATTTCATTGTTTGATATATGGCGTGTGGAATGCGGATGTACTTTCAGCCCGCCATCGGAGGAGCTAAGAAGCTTGGGTTTGCTATAAGAAAATGTGAAAAATCAACGTGCAAATGTGCGTAGCATGCGTACACAAAGGATGAATGCATATGATATTCGGAATGAAACCTCGTGCTTCTGATATTGACAACGAGTTTTTTTCTCGATTTTTCCATAGAACTGGTTTTTCACACACTTTCAGCGAAGAGAAAAAAAATAATGCGCAGTAAGTTTACAACACTCCTTTTGTAAACATGTTTCATTTCCACTTTTTCTTCTGTGTTTCTCCATGCATTAATGAAATCATGGAGTTGGAGGTGTGTCTCGTATGTAGCCAGTAACTTCAAAGGGTTTGTGACGCTCCTGTAAAATCAGACCAGTGAGAGAAGACAAACAAAAGGGTTCTTGGATTTTACAACTTCTCCTGAGGGGTTTATGACGAGGTACATTGAACAGTCTGTATGCATTTTTCCTTTTAACGATGTGATGCGAATGCGACTCATCTTGTCTGTGGACGTGTTTTCCTCATAATATTCATTTTGTACTTCATAACATTTATAGTATGACCAGAGCAGTAGACGGCCACTGCGACATCAGGTTTATATTATAGAGTTTCCTTTAGGGTGTCAGTCAAGGACGACCGATCAGATAATATACATCGAGTAAAATTGAATATACCTATGCATAATATGTTTTCAAGCATCATAAATATGTAAATAGATAATGAAACGTGAAGTCGTGTCGTGAACCACATTTGGTGAAGCACGTTGTGACTTCAGCTTGTGTAGTTTGAGGTGTGCACTGCGCAGCGAAAACAACGCGCTCGCATCTTTCATTTTTGTCACTAATGTAAACTGTAAACGTAAGACCGTCTCAAGGTAACACCATCTTCATCAACATGAGACACACTTCTCAGCAGTCATTTCCTCATATAAAAATGAACTACCAAGTCGAGACATCAACGTTGCGTTGACTGATTGAAAAATGAAAATTGAAAATGCACACGCGCACACCACAAATGCAGGTTCGGATGTGGTCAATATTTGGTTAACGTTTTAAACGGCCTTTCTTGGTGTTCGTTTGTAAATTCTGCACCATCAGCCCCAACAAGTACTCCAATACTCCCTAAAGTCGGCCTTACGTGAAGCTTTGACAGGCGAAGATAATCTCCTTTGATGATTTTCTACATATATGCGAACGATTGCAGATTTGTTGCATATATGTACATAGCTCCAGCCTTCATTCAGCGCAAGTGAGCACATCTTGGCAAATATGATCCTTTTACAATTTATACCATCTCGCCTAGATTAGTAGATTTGCCCTTATTTTTCAAGATTAACATGTATCCGCACCCCTTGAAATTATCGGTGTTTGTTCAATTGTGTCAACCCCCATCTGGAATGAATGTGGAACCAAGAAACGCCCACATGTCCCTTTTCTAGATAAACCACTCCTAGTAATTGAGAAGTTCAATGGAGAAGGAAAGAATGAGAACGAAATATTAAATTGTGATAACCTCTGCCGGCCTGACCTCACGCTGGACTGTAGAGAACAATGTTATCATTCCCAGCAGTCTTGAATAAATCGAAAGAAATCAATAACCAATACATAGTTCCTCTCAAGCAAACATGTCAGTTGATAGTGGAGGAATAACATGATCAGAATAAAAGCTCAATCAATACCGTAAGGATTACGATATAACGTCAATCTGTCCACTTTGAAAGCACCGACTATGCACACACAAAATACATTTTTTTGACAATGATATCATCTTCATCATTATAACCATAAAAGTATCTTCATTTTCGCATTCAACGGATTAGCAACAAAAATTTGAAAAGTGGATGATCTCAACGAGAAGGGTGCAAAGGTCAAGAACAACAAGTCCAGCGCGGTTGGTGTGGCTTGGCGTATGCGCTGTTTTTACAGAAAATTTTAAGCATGGAATTATTCCCCAGGGAAAAGATTATGTTATTCAACAATTTTAATAGGTACTTGATGGTTTATACTGTTTGGTTTAATACTAAAGCTCTCAGATAAGAAGAAAAAGCAAACGAAAAACAATAACTACATAAATTGAATGAATGCTGCCCGTTGTTCGCAGTAGTTTTTTTTACATGAGATCATTTTCTCCATGCGATAAATGAGGTAACTTAATTAGTCATTTGTATGCAAGGTGAATGAGGTTCATGTTAAATATATGCTGACTACAGGGATAAGGATGGATTTATTTGTCAACATGATTGTTGAACTTTCCTTTCATGAGCAATTACATGCATTACGTAACCTGCCTTATTCAGAACTCAACTCAATAAACTTTCGAAGTCTGGTTCCGAACTTTGCTCTGACCGCAAAGATAAATGGAAATTCAGTTGACAAGATGTCAACGAAGAGTCTAAGTATGTATTTAAACTAAAAAGTTGAACATATAGAATGTGCGTAATATAAGCATAATTATGCAATCAATCAAGGTAAAATGACAATGAATGACTGATTGTGATAGTTTACGAATTGTTTCAAGTATCCTTGCTCTGGTCGGTGGTGTACAAAACAACGTTTCGATTGCGACTGAGATTCATCGCAAAAGACAATAAATGATTAAAATTATTACGTGAGATGGTGATGCTGGTAGTAAATATAGGATGGTTAATTATTTCTTGTTTAATACACAAATTAAGGTGATTATTCATGGCATGACATCACATATAACACGCGACAGAGGATGATTTCGGATGATTAAGAATTATTGATGCCCGTTCCAATGAATTTTTAACGAGCTCCCGTACCTTCATTCTGGACGATAGAGTTGGGGTAGGAAGTAGGTAACCTTTCAATTTATTGCCTCCAATATTATTAAGTTGGTTGTTCTGGATAATCTAATGACCCTCAGATTCTTTAACGAAATTTCAATGTAAAATTCTATGTTTTTGAAGGCGAGATACATTTTACTCCTATTTACATATTATGAGCAAATACACATGTCAGAGTGGGAAAATCATCTAAATTTCTCTCATGGTACCAGCCAAATTGCATAAGAAATATGCAAGTATCCGATTGGACTTTCTGATTGGAAAACTTCACAAACATCGTTTGGAAATGCTAATATTTCAATGTATAGGAATCCAGACATTTCAGCAGGAATACGTATTTGCAATTAACTACATGTTTATGCAATATGCATTATAGAAATAACCAACCCTAATACGTAAGTGTGGATATATGACCTTGTGTATGTATGCACTTTGTAAGTTATTACTTAAGCTGAATGTCGATGGACGAGGAGTATTTAATGTGCGACTTACTTGGAAATATATGCCATTCCCTCCATGATTGAGGTTACAACTTCACCGAAGCCCCCATTTGCCAGTTTTAATTCATAAATATTAATTATGAAGATTCAAGGAGAAAGTGGTAGCTCGATTGAAAGTGATAATGAAGGAAGTGAAATCATAGGGATCCGTAATTTCGGATTTGATATGCAAGACGAGAATTTCATGAATACAACTACAACGTTGCACAAAAATTCACCTTGTGCAAGTGCGGTGAGTGTTCGAAATGTGGAAAAGTCGTACGAGTTTGGTAAGCCAGTTCTCCAAAGAATGAGTATGACGGTTCGCCATAGGACAATGTATGTGCATTAATTTTCTCCTGAAATATTTAATTGTTCCAATGTTTAAACAATAAAAAATTCAAGTATTTTCTTTGTTCTTCTGGAAAGCTATACGCTCCTGGGCAGTAGTGGATGTGGAAAAACTTCGCTACTCTCATGCATCGTAGGATTAATTCCAATTGACTCGGGGAAAATTCACGTTTTTGGACGTGAGCCACGAAGTAAAGGGAGTGGAATACCAGGGAAGTTAATAGGATACATGCCACAGGTATGATTGAACATGTTGAATCGTACATTGAAACATATGTACAAAATCGTTGTATGTCGCAAACTAGATTTAGCTCAATATTCTATTTAGTAACATCCTCGTTGTCTTCATATTTTAGGAAGCATCTCTATATTTATCACTGACCATTCGTGAAATTTTAGACTATTTTGGAAGGCTGCATGGAATGGCGTCTGAGTTGATTCAAGAAAAAATTCAATTCTTCACGGAATTTTTGCAGTTGCCGTGTTCGTCTCAGATAGTGAGTACTTTGAGGTATGATACAAATTTGCGGTAGACGATTAACAATTCTCAGATAGTTAATATCACAAGAATTTCCACTTGAAAATTTAATCGTCGTCATTACCATTGTATGAAAATTCTCATTCTCATTAGTGGGGGTCAGAAAAGACGCGTTTCGTTTGCTGCAACTTTACTTCCCAGTCCACCTCTCCTGGTCCTGGATGAGCCGGTACAACATTGATGATAAATCTTAATTAATTCGATTAATTCGATAGTATACCCATGTTTTACTGCTGATCGTATCTTTTATGTAGACTGTGGGAACGGACCCTGTGCTGCGAGAAAAGTACTGCCTTGCTTCTGCACACATCGTTTTCCAAGCTTTCTTATCAATTTTACATAAGATTTGTGCTCTAATGGGTACTCAATCATTATATTGTTTTGAATTTGAATGAATTTTCATAGAATTTGGAACTATTTGCGGGACATGTGCTCATCCAAGAATACCACTGTGATTGTGACAACTCATTACATCGAAGAATCTCAACAATCTGATTGTGTAAGTGAGCCAAGTACCAAAATCCGAATAGTAAAAATTAGTCCGAATTTAGGTACTTTACTATTATACACATACAAGCCTTTTGTCATTTATGCAATATAGATTGGGGTTATGAGAAACGGCCGATTATTGGTGGAAGAGTCTCCACAATCACTCCTGGACAGGCATGCAGCCACACTGCTGTCTCCTGTTATTCTTGAGCTTTGTCAGCGTGATGATATCCAGAGCGGCTCTTTGGATCATGGATTTGTCAAAGTCACCGATGATAATACAGAGAGTAACTTCATGTCCAGCAAAGAGTTGGATTTGGATTATAGTGGCTTCATTGAATGTGATATCAAAGACAGTTCCAGGACACATCTCTGGGCAATTATAAAGAAAAATTATATAATTATACGGCGCCACCTTTTGTGAGTGAATTTCGGTATTCATTTGCAAGTGAATATGCCGTCGTGATACAAAGTATACAGAGTCGATATTTATTGATACTGATTGTCTGATTTGGTCACACAGGTTCGTTATATTTTTCGTATGCGTTCCTGCTATTCAATGTGGCCTGTTTTTAACCGTTATTGGCAATGATCCAAATTCGTTACCATTTGGAGTTGTTAACGAAGAAGTCAACGACTCATCATTTTGCCAACACATTATATCGAATTCTAATGGAACGGAAATTGACGTTGATTGTATGACGGAGCATCTGAGCTGTCATTACATTGGGATGATACCTGACGATGGATTAGTTCTTGTAAGTTATAATAATTCGATAATGTTAATTTTTTAATGACAATTGTGAATTGAGATGCCTTCTATAATACGCATGACTATTCTCGTAGTATTTTCACCAGACAAACGAAGAGGCTATGGAAAGTCTTCTCAAAGGAAGGACTTGGGGATACATGAAATTTCCTCAAAATTACACGGACAGCTTACTTTCCAGGACGTCTGGCTTCCAATATTCCGACAATGAGACCTATCCGAACTCAGATATACTCTTTCAGATGGATGCTTCGAGTACGGTTGTTTCATGAATCATGTTATGCATCTTCAGTTTCTGAATCACAGATTCTCTTTGGTTTTTTTGTGCTTAGATAAACAGATCACAATGACTCTTATCAACACACTAAGAACAACCTTCCAAAAATTTACGAAGGTACTACTTAAAAACTGCGGATTGGACGAGCGGATGGGCGAAAATCCCTTGAAGGTTCAGGATTGAATGTTTTTGGTTTCTCACATTTTTTACCATTTGCGTATCCCATTTGTAGTTTCTGCCTCCAGTCTACGGCGATTACTCTGCAGGATCTCCTGTCTTTCTTATGCCTAGTTTGTCTCTTGGGTATGGTCCAAAGTTCGCTATATGCATATCGCAATCAAATCAATTATCAATGATCGGACATGCTTACTTCCCCACCCTAATAATTCATATATTAATACCATGTGTCTGTTTGCAGCGTAATCTACTTTTATCCCATTCTTTCCACATCTCTCCAACTTATCCGTGAAAAGAAGCAAGGAACATTGGAGCGGACAATTGTGGCTGGAGTGAAAACTTGGGAAATACTTCTTGCTTCCTCCATAACCGAGTCCATCCTGGTTGTGCTGGTATTCTTGCTAGGATTTTTCGGACTAGCCGCATTGTTTTCCATCCCCATTCGCGGCTCGTACATCTTAATTACAATAATGTATCTTCTCACAGGCATCTGTAGCATCTCGTGTGGTAAAAAAATCGACACGTTATAGCACCTGTACATATATGCCCCTTTTTGTCCAGTGGAAAATGTTTGGAATGGGTTTTTTTGGAATTTTGGAAGGTTTTTTGATAGGAACTATCTGCACCGAGGAAATGGAAGCAGCATTATTGGCCATGTCGCTATTCTTCCCCAATTTTATTATGTCAGGAATGCTCTGGCCTATTGAGGGGATAACATCGACTACTCTTAGGTACTTTGTGGAATACTGCCTTCTTTGCACGTTGTCAGGTGAAGCTGTTCGATCAATGGTGACTCGTGGTTGGGGCTTTACTCATCCTAAAGTATGGCCCGGATTTGCTTCGCTCGCCACGTGGATAGTACTTTTTTGGATGTTATACATAACGCTGGAGAAGAGAATGAAAACAACAAGTCGTCGCAACTTTTGACATTCTCTCCCGTGTGGCTCTGCATGTGTGACATGAGCTACGTGTTTTTGGGAAATAAAATATCGATATAAGTATGCTTTTATATGAGGCGCATCGTCGTGAAGCACTTTTCTATGCTGATGAAGCTTGTTTGCACACTAGCACGATAATATGCATGATCAAATCCACATTCCGATTTCCGAGCATAATCCTCATTGAACCCTTACCTGGAAAGTGGAAACGAACGTCAACGTAATAACTCCGTCAACGAAAAGGAAACAGACATGGAATTGTAATAGGAATTAACGAAAACCACATCCCATATGAACTTTATGAGCAATAATCCACCATCTACCATTGTAACGATCAACCTTCAAACGTATTTTAACTTGTATATTATGCATTCTATGACTATGGGTATACAACCGGATAAATGGATAATGGTTACATTTGTAGCAATGCCACATCACAGTTTATATGCATACGAGTAGGCATGTGTATTGTGTATTAAAATTTCTTTCCTGGATGGATTGGAACTAGTTGCATATACCTACAGCACATCCCATACTCAAAATGGCAACTGCACCACACGCTTACACTATTATCCCCATCACCTTTCATGCTCCATTCTCATCGTCAGTAGTCAGTATTCGACTAAAAATAAATTGAAAACTCCAACATCATAAAATATAATGGATGTATATATGCAGAGCTAACAATAATTAAAAAGAGCAAGTGCGGCCAAGCCAAGCCACTCTACCGAAACAAAATCGTCATGAGAGTGTCCAGACCAGAGTAACACAAGTTTTTAGTTTTGGCACAGCTCTTCCATACTGCTGAAGCCTAAGCAAGTACTTGGTCGAATGTGCGTAAATGGAGATATTGTCACAGCTTTTTTTGTTATGATTATCCCATCATATAAAAAAAATTGTGTGTGCACATGTGTGTGGCTATTATGCTTCCCCTCGTCATGTCTTCCTTTTCACATTCCACATGTATCCAACCCGTCATGCCTAATATATCATCGCTTCTCAAAATTTTGCATGTATCTACACGCATATAAAGCATCGAGGTGGAGGTGGTGTGTGGTGTTATAATATCGATATTCAATATCCATCCATCATGTTACCTCCTCTGATTCGTAATTCGCATAGTATAACTCTGCACACAAAAAACAAGGAAAATTGTGAACACTTATGCAACATATGAAGAAAAAGTGTGCAATCATAATCATTCATATCATTCACACACACAATATTTTATCTCCTCAAAAAAAATATTCTGCGGAAGAGATTACAGAGAGCAATATGAGAGAAGCATTCTGCTGAGAGGCTATCACAAATTTCATACGAAACGAACACTGCTCGCCTCTCATGATCACAAAACACAGAGAGAAAATTAACTAAAAAATTAAGACCTTGTCGCTCTGCACTCTACTACACACATTTTGTATTTTTTATTATGCCATTCTCCCATAACTAATCTTTGATGGGAAATACGAGCTTACATAAAAAAAGCATAGTTAAATAGGAATTATCAGAGAGAAGTGATATAATGTGTGCCTAAGGTGCATGCTGCCAGAACCAAACTAAAACTGAAAATTAAGTAGTCTTCTCGGATTATTGCATGTCCATACGAAGGTATTCTGCTCATTTGCATTATGTGCATTGGATTATAGAATTTAGGACGGCGACTTTGGTGTTCTGAGAAATTGTGATTGTGCCCAGAATTTAGTGAAGAGAAACAGAAAGTGAAATTGAGTCATCTCCTCGAATCTCTCTGACTTGTTGCTCATCGTGTTTCATGTGGATAATTCATAAAAGGATATAATATGACGAATGACGGATGCGATATACCTATCTTTCCTTTTGTATATTCTGCATAAAAATGTGCACACATCTTTTGTGTTATTTCACTGATCCATACGAATACGAGTACATAACCACACGACATCATTGCTCTGCATGCAAAACAAACAACACAAAAATTCGTATTCAGTTATTCAAGTGGTGATATCGATGTGTTGGCTGGGCTGACACACGCAGCAGGTGGTTGGTTTGGTGGGTTTGTCCTAAAAATATGTGCAATTTAACAGATACGTGATTAGTTAGCTCAAATGTTTCGTTAACTTTCCCAGTTCCACGGTTCCACCAGTGACCAGCGTATGGAGTATAAAATTAAATGTTGACTGTGCCGGTGAAGGAGAAATACTTTAACTTTTTAGCTGAGTTGGTCTGGTCTGAACATTAATTCACAATCAGTGCCTCCTGCGACTTGTCGTATATTATGTAAATAAACGTGATAAGTTTACGCTTGACGCTGCGAAAAGTTGTACATTTTGTAGTTTGTACTGGTGTGGGGATAATAGTCCGGCCTGCATAAGCCGGTAATTGTGATGTCGTGATTGATGATCGTTTTTTTAGGCATGCGATTTCAAAGTATTCAATCCACAATCAGTGATTAAGATTAACTGGAGACTGGGACTGTAATAAACTGAAAGATAGGCAATAGCGGTAGGACCAAGTGTGGTCACGAATACTAAACAGATTCAAAATGCGTACTAGAAGGAGTGAACTCCCAACACCAGACAATTCCATGTTGAGTAGTACCCATTCATCGACGAAGACGAAGACGCCACCCAAGGCTAAGACCAACGCCAAGACTGCCAATAATGATACATGCACCGTTGTGGGAAAAGGAAGACGGAACGAAGGGAGATCTCGCACTCACAAAACGAGGAGCTGCAGTTGTGAACATGAGGAGGAGGGGAACATTGGGAACAAAGCTACAGAAGTTTCCAATGAGAACGAGGAGGAGGAAGGACCGGAACGGGGCGATAAGATAATCGTTATCGTTCCTCCAGAGTCTGACTCTGATACTCCCTTCTTTTGCATACTTTGCCAGAAGGAATTTGACGCCAAATTGGATTCACTACAACCTGTGGGCAACCAGCCATTAACTACTGCTAATGGTGAAGCAGGATTATCGTCGTCACTGGGGAAAACGTTTAGTCAGCGACGAGAGATTCCTATAAGATTTGTGAAATTCCTTTCACGATATGCACAGCTGAACTTGGCGTCAGGCAATGTGGGCTTAGCAGGTTCCAGGGTTAGCGAGAATGATGGAATGGACAAGAAGGTGCCTTGTTGTGACTCGTGTCATGCAAATCTTGATTCTTTCTGTCGATTATACTGCCAATTTGAAAACATCAAAATGCAGCTGGATCAAAAGGTGTGCAAGATCAGAGATATTGTGAGAGAGCATGATCCACAGGAGGATGCTGCATTGCAGAGAAGTGTTTTGGAGGGGAAAGATGGTATGCGGGAGGAAGAAAGGAAGATCGTAGACGCTTTCAGAGAAGAGTTCATGAAGAAAGGCGAGTACTTAACTATAATTGTAATATTTGATAATGCTGATACACGAAGTTTATAAATATACGTACTAATATTCGTACGGTTTTAATTATAGGTAAGCCATTGCCATTGTTCCCAAAAGTGGTGATCCAACGACTTACCAACCCTAAACCTAAAGCCACTGAACGACCCGAAGAGACAAATGCTGCTGCTGCTGTTGGTAATGTGACAGGACCAAAATCCCCTACAGGGTGTCCTCAGTCAGCGGAAAACCACATTGAGTCTAATCGTCAGGTATAATAGACAGATATAGTTAATACTCTGTTTGAAAGTTGTACACTGTACGTCTTTGTATATTTGAATTCCATTTCTTTCTTGGATCTGATCATTGCTTATGCAAAATGTATCTTCCAAATACTCATATTTTTGGCTACGGTCTATTCTCTTTCTTTACTGATGCTCGTAATCTTTGACCCAATTCCATATTTATGTTTCAGATACTTGAAGATAGTGACACATCATCCGTCAGAAAGTACAAGAAGAGGAAAGCTGATCCAGGAATCGATGCCAATTCGAATGGTGTCCGTAGGAGCAGCCGCTGTCAATACAGACGGGTCTATACATCAAAGGCTTATAAATATGAAGCCGTTGTTAAAGCATTGAAACAAGATAACTCGCCTCGTCGACAATCCCTTCTCTCAAAGCGAGCTTTAAAAAC
>JAQFZW010001689.1:0-23969 GCA_034687055.1 Heteromurus nitidus
CCAATTCCCTGAGGCTTAGTCCTGTCACGTTTACGCTTCAGGAGCCTCCCGACAACGAGCCCTACTTTTCGGCTGATGAAGAGGTATATATTTTCATATACATTTTCCCCTTTTTTCCTCCAGTTGGAAACTTGTCTTGTTATCCCTTTATTATTTCCTCTTGTGCGACTTAACAAGTCTTAAGTAGAGTGGGTGAGAGAGAGAGAGAGTAGAGACGCCGTCCACTCGCATTATCCATCCTCTCGTCCTCCTTCCACATTGACATCGACTTAATGAGCAATTTGAGGAAACCATGGCTCATCATCTCCTCCTCCCTGTCATCCCTATATCCTCGCTTTATCCCTGATGACATTCATTCCTCTTTCCTCTCGCCGCACTTCCCTTTCTCTCTCTCTCTCTCTCTCTCTCGTCAGCTCAGAGCTCACTCCTCTCTTAAGCTATATGTTGGTGACATGTATCCCATTTGTTTACGCATTAACTAGCTCCACAGCCCACACATCCAAGGGAATCTCTTCTAGACGAGAGGATAATTAGTAGTATTGATTTTCCCCCGTCATGTCAACTCCACTCGGCTCATGTCTAAAACATTCCCTTTTCTCTCTCTCCTAATAGCTGTCCCTCTCATCATCATAGCCCCCACAAAAACCTTACACTTTCCCCTTTCACATCGGAGTTGTTAAGCTTTTCCAAAACTCATGAATCCAAAATTCACTATTGTCTTGCTCCCTGTCTTTTTTTCTCGCTCACAAAACTCCAAATGGAGTATTGAAATAAGGTAATTATCGTAATAGAAAGATAGAAGAGTTGGAGGTGATTTTTTCTCTCTCTCTCGAATTGACTAACGAGCACGATGTCTCCTCGTTACACAACCTCGTTACCTTATTATTATCATTTGGAGACAGAATTTGTAAACATTTTAGTGCAAGAAAGAGAAAGTAGAAGCTTCTTTTCGAATCTCAGGATGACATAAGTGTGCTTTCCTTCTTCTCCCATGTTTTATTCATGTAAGTCATTTTCAAACTGTGATCCACTATAGAAGAGGTAGAAAGGACGTTACTAGTTGCACATCAAATCTAAAGGACAATTTTTTTCCAAGTGGACCACTCTGTTTAGACCACCTTATATGGATTCTCTCCTTTCTCCAAGAACGTATGAACAGAGTCGGGTCATTAGTGACGGTTGAGAGTCGCTTTTAGTCTACAGAATGTCTTTTTCCTTAAAATCCCACCGCTTGAATTGTATAATTCTCATCTCCGTCATCCAAAGGGATTAGCTCTCTCTCTCTCTGAACCTCTCTCAAATTTTGTGTAATAAATGCAAGCTTTTCTTGGGCTAATTGTCATCATGTTTTTTTTCTCTGGGAAAGGGTCGGGAGGATGTGATTGTCACGTCTGATGGGATACGCTTTGATCTTCAAGCCATCGCTGTGGATCCGCTTTTGTGTCGACTTCATGAATGGGACTACCCGATATTCGACCTGGAGAGGAATTCCAGGACACAAATACTCAGTCATGTGAGTGAAAGGAGGATGAAAATTAAAAATATTCTCGTTTAATATATAAAATAGTATATTTCATTGAACAATGACTTTATGTCGTTTCGTTGTAGATGTGCTACAAAGTGTTCCTTGAGACGGGACTGTTTGAAACGTTTAGGATTCCAATCAAAGAATTTATCACGTATTTCCATGCTCTCGAGATGGGCTATCGCGAAAAACCATGTAAGTAATAAAAAATATAGACAAAAATCTCGGAATGGAATTTGTCTTCAATTTGCATCTCGCAATACCCCAGAGAAAGCTTGTTTCATTGAGTTTAGTCCATTTTCAAGAGTTGCATTGTTGCTTCAGAATGAAAATCATAACGGAAAATGCATTGCAGCCAACTTTCTACTTAAATCCCTTAACAGATCATAACAGGATGCATGCGGGGGATGTGCTTCACGGCGTTTACTACTTAACCTCTCAAGCCATACCTGGATTCCAGATGGTTCCTGCCGACCCTGAAACGCCGAGCGCCTCCGGTAAGCGACAAAGTGGTGAGACAATGAGAAATGCGAGAGACTTTCTTTTTCTAACTTGTTTTCATATTAGCAAAATGTAATGCGTATAATATTTTAAACTATTTGAATGGTGGGAGTGTCCTACGTAATTAAAGTCATTTCGAACGCCAAAAACTCAAGTTAAATATATACGGAATCGATCGACGATATTGAGTGCATTGAGAATGAATTGGCATATGTCCTATTTTCCAAGGAATACTTTTCACTGGGTGAAAGATCCTTTCTTTCCGTAAAAGTTAGCTACTTTCCTTTTTAAACATGTTTTATTCATGATTTCAAAGAACTCAATTGGCATGGCGTTTCGAAAGGGAGTATAGGTTCGTCGCCATTGAAAAAAAAGTGGATCGAGTGGTGGAGTAGAGTGAGGATGTGAGACACGCGAACCAACAAAGTCTGAGTCACTTGAGCGAAAATTGAAAGCTTGTTTGTTGAAAGCGTAAATAAATAGTTGAGTACACATATATTCCCAGTTTCCAGCAGGCCTCTCCTCCCCATGCCCCCAACTACCTGACCAGATCACATAAAGAATGTATTTTGCATGTTTGTCTGCAAGACGGAGAGAGAGCCTTTTTCCGAAAGAGAACCTGTCACTTTCAATCTGGAAAGAGTCAGTCCGCGCATTGGGGAGTTTGTGTGTGTGTACATCCAAGGCATTTCCGTATTTCTCTCAAAGCTCTTTTGTTGGAGAATTGGGTTAAAAGTTTCGTGGAAAGAGCCAATCCTCAGATTACGTTCTTGACTTGGGATTCTCTTTGAAATAAAATTGGGAAATGTGGGAATTTCTTTGAATGATTGGTTTAAATTCTTGAATAAACTCCATTTATTCCCTTCAAGATATTTGTGGGCAACGCGCTTGGTTCAACGTGGACGAAGCCTCGTACGGAATTATGGGAGCTAACTTCACGTCACTCGAGCTTATGGCTTTATACGTCGCAGCAGCGATGCACGATTACGACCATCCCGGTCGCACAAACGCTTTCCTCGTTTCCACACATGCCAAAGAGGTACAAAGAAGAGACAAGAAGAATTTAAAAATTGACATGATGAAAATGAGACTCTCAAAGAGACTGGCTACCTTCTCACATGAAAAAAAATATGTTCACTCACTCAGGCAATTCTTTACAATGATCGTTCCGTTCTCGAGAATCACCACGCAGCGGCGGCATGGTCCCTTTTGTTGAGTAATGACGACTGCAACTTCCTCAAGTATCTCGATAAGGCTGAGTTCAAACGGTTTCGGTTTCTCGTGATCGAGGCGATCCTCGCGACAGACCTGAAGCGCCACTTTGAGATCGTCGCCGAGTTCAACTCGAAGGTGAACGAGGATGACTCTCCCGGAATAGACTGGACGCAGGAGGATGACCGCCTCCTCGTGATGGAAATTTGCATTAAACTTGCCGATATTAATGGTCCGTGCAAAGTGCACGACATTCATGTCCAGTGGACGTATAGGATTGCGGAGGAATTCTACGAACAAGGTGAAAATAATAATAATAATAATTCCTGTAGGTCTTAATCCAAAAAAAGCTCATTCATTTCCACATTTACGTCATGAGGCGTGACAGCGCATTAAATCTTGTGTGAGTTGAGAACAACTCCTCCTCCAACACCCAGTTTTTTTTCTCTACTTTCTCTTTCCATTTTTGTGCGTGTGTGAAGGCGACGAAGAGGCGGAACTGGGTCTTCCAATTTCTCCCTTTATGGATCGCGATCATCCGCAATTAGCCAGATTGCAAGAGTCGTTTATCAATCATCTCGTCGCACCTCTCTGCAAGGCGTGTGCGGAAGCAGGCCTCCTGCCGGGCTACTGGATTGAGGACGTCGACAACGACGACGGTGACATCGAGCCGGAGACAATGACGGCGGATGAGCTCTCCATCGCCACCACGAGTTGTCAAGAGACTGACAATGAGAATGATGAATCGTCCTTCTCCGATGACAATCCTACCAAATTCAGATGCAATCGCAAGATTTTCTGCCTCCAGACGAAACACTTGCAAGACAATCATCGACATTGGATGGCTGTGATTAAGGTAGGATTAATCTGGAATATTTATATAAACTCCGATCTTCGAGGAAGACACGGCGAATGTTGTTTTAGAAGAGCTTTCATAATTTATTATTCTTGTTGTTGGTTTTGCAGGAAGAGTCGAAGAAGAAAGAGGAGACTGTCCCTGTGAAAACCGAGTCGGTAGCGATTTCCACGGAGGATACCATGGAGACGATTGAGGAGGAGAACAACACTCCACACTCCCTCAACAGAAGCTTTAGTTTTGTGAGTGGATTATTACATTCACCGTGTTTAAATTTGAGAAGATTTTGTGCACTTATTAAATGACTTTCGTGTCTTCCTTTGCTCAGGAAAAGGAGGATTCCAAGCTGTGATCTTGCGATGAAAACCACAAACCACTACTACTACACTACAACTTGCTACACAAGAACCAACATTTTACTTCTGGGTGCCAAACTAAATCCAAATATTTGAATCATGGAACTTATATACAACAAAAGAAAAAAATACTAATTTTGTGTTACAAAAGAATGAACCTTCTATGAACTCACTGAGAGTATATACAAAAAAATGCACTGGTGCATCACCATCATCACAACCACAAAATATTTACTGTTCGAAAAGGAACACTTTCTTCCTCCTCACTCGCGTCTATTTTTTGACTCGATTTTAAAAATCCGAAAAGAGCAGCTCTCAATTTCCTTGTGAAATGGGTGGAAGGCGAAGAGAGTTGAGGAAAAGAGACAACCTCGTCTGCAAAAAACAGAATCACTTTTTAGCATTTACAGTTAAAACTTCTACACAAATACGCAGATATACCGGATAAATATATAAAAAAAATATTATATACATACATCTAAATATTATATTCATCTAATGTTATTTAGTTAATGTGTAGAAATGAAGAGGTAGTCAGAATGTTTAGTACCACCGCCCATAATTTCTACCAATTTTTGTTAAAAAAATAAAATAACTCTCTTAGTTTAGTTCGTTGCAAGAGGAGCGACGCCAAGAATTGTAAAACAAAATGAAGTATTCTCATTTGCATTGTTAACGTTGTCGAGACCAAAACAAAAATCAGTTAAGCAAACAAAAGTGAATTGACGCATATTAAATTTATCATTATGATGAGCATATAGCTTCCTGTGTTTTTCATACCAAAAAAATAATAAGGTCTGCTGCTGTTCCAAAAAATCAACCTGTTTACGACGAGGCGAAAATTTTACTCCATCAATTTTATTCTGACAAGTTCAAAGTCAGTTGGAATTCTATATGAAAATACGCACTGATTTTTCAGTCGCAAGATTTATGTATGATGCCTCCACTCCAAAAAATATACACAATCAAACAGGTTTGCCAAATTATTCTGGAAATGGGTGGAAAAAAATTTGTATGATATTATTATTATGATGTTTAGAGTTTATGTGAGAACTACTATGTTTGAATATTTGTTAGTTAGCATACTAACATTAATTCTTATGTACATACTTATATTGGAGGGTGGACCTGTGACAGATTGGGAATTGGAACTGAAAAAGCGGAAATGGGAGAGAGAGCAGCTTATATAATCACCATGACTCCATGACAAATTCCGACAAAATCTCTAATTGTTTCTGGGTGTAAGCAAATATTATTATTATATGTTACATACTTTTACAGAAAAAAAATATAATCATTGTTTCTTTGAAGTGTGAACGTACAATAAGCAAATATCATTTTTATCATCTTGAGTCTAGTTAAGGTTCCACTTAATTATGCATGGAGAAAGGAAACAAATTCCTTCGGAAAACGTAGCATGGAAATCTATGTGTGTTTAAATAGAGGACGTCTTCAATTGTTGTTTCTGTGCACAGTTTACATTTACTTACTTGAATACAAAATGTTAAGTTTACACAGCGTAAAATGAATTTTAAAGATATATAAATATATATATATGACTTGTTACTGATGTTGTTACAATGACGGAGGAATATGGAACTGTTGACTAGACTGTACCTTAAAAATTGAATCTAAAATCAACAGCAAATAAGGTGTTAAGGGCAAGAGGAAAAGTACATATTGTTATTATTATTACGCGTATGTTTTAGGAAACTGTGAAAGAGTAGAGACTAGTTTTGAAAGAAAAATGTTTCCTTTTCGTTTTTTTAGCGAATTACAATTATTTACATAAATTTATGTGAATCTCAGTCTTCTCTCGTGAGTGAGCATCATTGTCGGAACTCTGCTGAATTATGAAAAGATGAAGAAAGAGAGAGAGAGAGAGAGAAATATGTGTGTGATGCTGGTAATTTCGTTTCCGATTTGCCTCTCACTTCATTTCGTCTTTTGATGTCAAAATGGGAACATAGAACTAAAAATGGAAGATATGTGTATAAGAAGAAGATATCGATTAATAAATAATTAATTAATGACTATATTCATACATAAGTACCCTAAGTATATTATTATGTTGTACAACAATACCATTACCATATTACAGTGTTATACGGATGAGGAAATGAATACTAGTTTCGTTTTTCGAGGAGCAAGTGTTACAGCGGGATATTGTCCATAAAATATGTTGTAAATGTTTCTATCTGTGTAGAAGGCGGCGACCACGACAGCGTCATTAAATGTATACAAAAAAAATTATATAACGAAAAAAATGAGTTCAATTTGGAAATATTATTTTTTATTCACTCGGTTCCCCTTTATCTATCATCAATCAAATGGAATGTTTTCTTCTTTCACAATCACAATGTGATTTTCACATACATTTATATTTTCTACTTGTACCACGAACCATAAATTTGGAATTACAAAATATACATTTTCGAACGAAACAAACATGTATCTTTCTTTGTGAATCAATACAAGCTTTGGTATGCACACAAAAGTGTATTAAGCCTTTTGGAGACGCTCCTTCAACATATTCTCGAGCTTGATGGCGTCAGCAGCAAACTTTCTGATTCCATCGGATAATTTGTCTGTGGCCATCGCATCCTCGTTCATCATCCAGCGGAACTTTTTCTCGTCAATTTCAATCTTTTTGATGTCGAGCTTCTTGGCTACAAAAGAATTGATGAAAAATTAATAATAATAATTCACAAGAATTCATTTTGTTTAAACTTCGTTTTACGGGATTGCTACGAAATATGTAGCATAATATTACCTGCAGCCTCTTGGAGGTTCTCAATTATTGCATCCTGGCTACCACTCAGCTCCTCCAAAAGTCCTGGGGAAATGGTGAGTAGATCACATCCTGACAATGCCTTGATTTGCCCTAATTTTATTAATGAAATTGTCAAACGTTCAGTTAGTTAGTCCACAAAAGAATATTGAATATTTATTTTTTGTATTGGAACTAACCGGAATTGCGGAAGGATGCTCCCATGACAACAGTCTTGTAGCCAAACTTCTTATAATAATTGTAAATCTGTGTGACGCTCTTCACCCCAGGATCATTTTGAGGCTCAAAAGTTTTATGCTCCGTGTTCGCGACATACCAATCGAGAATCCGACCAACAAACGGGGAAATCAAGGTGACACCAGCTTCCGCACAGGCAACCGCCTGAGCAAACGAGAAGAGAAGGGTAAGGTTGCAGTGGATATCATATTCCTCTTCCAGAACTCTGTCCAACATAAAAAAACACATGGCATGTCAATGTCACCTCATTTGTACTTTTCTATGACGAGAGCACCTCTCATCCTACTAAACATGCATCTCTTCACGTGGCAGGCAGATGCATAGCGCATTTATATGGTGTGGAAAGTAAATTGTAATTAAGATAAGAGCAGAGCTGGAAAAGAGGAAAAGAAACATGATCTCACTTGGCTGCCTGAATTCCTTCCCACGTGGAGCCGAGCTTGATAAGGATACGTTCCTTGGGAATGCCAGCTTCTTTGTAGAGCTGAATGAACTTCTTCGCTTTGGCAATGCTCGTCTCCTTATCGAAGGAGAGTCTTGCATCGACCTCGGTTGACACTCGGCCCGGCACGATCTTCAGGATCTCAATACCAAACAGAACGAACAACTTGTCCGCTGCGGCTTCCACTTGCTCATCGAGTGTTCTGTGATACAAATTTATATTAATAAGTATGTCAATATGTCACATTTACTAATCACTTAAAGAGAATAGAGAATTATATGTCAACTGTCAACTTTCATTTCGCCACATCATATGCGATAATAAAAAACTGCTTGTCTCACTTCACCCACTCTACTATATAATTTAATTTATTTAATTGAAATTTGCATATAAAAATATATTTCCTGTCAGTGCTTACTTTCCATTAGCTTTTCCATACTTGATGGCGTCATCAATGAGTTTCTGGTACTGCGGCATTTTCGCCGCAGCCAAAATCAGGGAAGGATTCGTGGTCGCATCTGTAGGCTGATACTTCTTGATGGCTACATAAATATATATAATTCAAAATGATTTTTTATACTTTTTTCTACAAAAAATATTTTTAATACTTAAAAACGAAGATTTTGTAACAAAATCGCAAAGTCACATAATTTTCAAGGTTTATTGATTTTACCTTCGAAATCGCCAGTATCAGCGACGACGGTGGTGAGTGCCTTGAGTTGTTCGAGAGAAGAGCCTGCCATCCTGCTTCGCTTCTTAGACGGTTCTGTGCCAGACATGATTCTCTTCACGACACTTTTACTTCAGAGTTCCGATATCTATGCAAATAGGCCGATGTTAATTCTCGTCAACCTTATCACAACACTAGGACTCTAATTCCTGTGGGGAGGAGCAATCTCTCTTCCTTATACGTTCACACTTTGAATGCAGTAGAGTGGCGAGTGGAGTCAACCAAACCACAAAAAAAAATTCCCAAATCCCTGTCAACAACTTCATAACACGAGACATGAAATGTAATGAAATGAACAAAGTTCCTAAGAAGGTTGAAGAAAAAATATGTATATAAAAAAAGTCAAAGTATGCATATAGCCGATAATGGAGCTGTGCCCATGTTCATGAAAAAACATTAATTTTAAGTTTAATTTGCCTATCCTTTTTATTACTCGTGGACGCGTCATGACATAAAATGCATACACCTCTTCACATTCGCTACAAACAAGAGTTTACATGCATCCCACATATAATTTCCTTTCATCTATAAACCAAATGCGCTTAAATTGCTTCTGTCAATATAAGCTTCAATCATTTAAAAAAAATCGTGATCGTGATTATGTATGTGTGCCGTTAAACTTCAAAGCAAAGATTGTCTCTACCCATCCACCAAATACTAATTAACTTTTGATTGCCGTACCTTGAGACAACTAAACTTATATTGACAATGTAGTCATGATTAAAGCAAAGGAAGCGAACGATCAAAAAAGCATATTAAAGCGAGCCCGTGTGTATCTCTTGACTTGACGATATAAGGAGACACTTTATGCATTGTGCATACAACATACCTTAGACTTTCAGGTACAAACGTGCATGTACGAGTGATTTGATCTTTCATTCAAAGTTACTTTGGGAATGTTCATGAATCCTGAGTTATCAATTTCAAATTAAATGACTACGAGTTTGCAATGAAAGGAATGGTGAATTCCATAATGTACATGGTTTTAATGGATATATAGCATAATGATTTGAACCTTGCAATGACATTGCTCCTTTCTACTTCTCATGTACGCATCGCTGCATTTATTATTTCTCCATGTGCATGGTTGCATAGTTGCACTTTTTTCTATCCAAAAAATGCACACTGTTCACTGAGCAAAAAAATAAAACTGAATGTAAGTTTGACAGCGTAAACAAGGAAAACATGAGACGTTTGTAAAATATGTGTGTAATGATAATAATGCATAACTCCTTTGCCGAACTAAGAACTCCTCAGCGCTATTAAATGCTCTTTCTTAAAAATAAAAGTCAGGTTTAAATATGAACGGAAGGACGTGCTAAAGAGTTTGGGGAAACCGATGCGACAATTTAAAAGGGTTATATCTCGAGTTTTAATATTAAGCTTACCTGACAATTATAGAGACGGAAGCGGCGACCGGACCTTAAGTAGGATGATGTTGTTAAAAAGTATAGTCGCAAAAAGAGGGAAGAGAGGCGCACAGTGTTATTTTATAAAGAGCAGATAGAGGACAAAAGTGTGAGTTGACAACGTGCTCGAAAAAGTCAGTTGAAAGGATTGAAAGGATATATCGTTTCTATAAAAGGGAAAACGAGACTAGACTATTACGCGAGTACGCTTCTCGTTGCCGGCCGAATGTCCACGAATACGAAAAACTACTTGGCGAAATATGCATGGCAAAGATTACATGAGCGAAAATCCAATGAAGCAAAATGCCAGTGCCAATGTTACAAATAATATATGTAATATCCTTATCGAAAGAGAATGAGAAGGTGCTTTTTTGTGAAGTACCTAAACTTCCATCGTTCCATGAGAAGATAATGGTGAACATGAGAACATTACGGGGAAGAGAGAAAATAAGTGGGATAGCGTAATAATAACACATCCATCCAATCCAGCAATCCAGCAGCATACACGTTTAAATCACGAGATACGTATATTGGCAGTTTGTGCACTTTCTTGCTTCGGGTACGCTATTATTCTCTGATTTCAATCTTAACTCTTTTTCTCATTCCGTCATAGTCATGCATAAAAGTATTTAACATGTAGTCCTAGCGTGGAAAACTGGAGTGGATCTTTTCCATTGCAACAAAAAAAGCTTATGACGCTCGCGAGAGAGGAATGAATGTATGGTACGACTCTGATGTGGACTGGAGTTGGTAAAATGGTAAAACCAAAGCAAAACTCACTCTATTCCTTCTGGAAGGAGTGAAATAATGGAATTCTACCGGCTAGCGAAGCATCCAGCAGCTTTACACAAGCAATCTTAAAGAACTATTACCATTATTATCAAGATTTTCGTAAAACACTCGCATTTTAGAGGCCAATCATACATACATACATCTGAATATGGTACAGATTATACAAATTGTGTAACCCTTTTTCAGATGTGGACTCTCTCACTTTTGGCTCATGTCATCATGACATTAAGCGCTGGACCGGCAATGATGCCTACATGACCGGCACAATGGCACACACATGTAGAGTGTGCATGCATGACGCTTGCAGTGATTTCGTGGGCATGCTGTGATGTGAGCATAATATGAGCATATTATGTATGTGATGATGAGAGTGAAAATATGATATACTGCTTTTGGGATGAAATACAAGGAAAGACAATAATCCTTCATTCACACTTTGTTTCCTTTCCGTTGTCATCATCACCATGATTTCATCATGACAAAATACAAAAAGCCACAGATAGCATTAAATACGTATGTAACGTATATGGAATTTTTCGCGTATTCAAAAGCACTTCATCACTGCATTTCCTTCAAAACTGTTTTCAAGATGATGATATTTTTATGATTTTATTTGTGAGTGGGCTTGTTTGAGTGTGGAAAGGCAATGGGAACTTCCTTAATGGCATAGACTTTCGCTTACTTACGATTAGTTGCACATTTTATCGGTTTAAGTAACTTTCCTGGCATATGACTAACCATCTCATGCATTTTGTCTAAAGGAGGAAGTCATGTCAATCTTATGCTACGAGCATAAATATGATAATGTGTTTTTCTCTCGAAAGTAAACAGTTGTGAACGTCAACGAAACAACCTTTGCACCTTGTTTACTATAACTTGCATCTGTTTTATTAGTCGTTACAAATTAAAGCAAATAAATAATCTGCGTACAAATATTTGCCTTTGCGTAAATGAACTTGAATATTTTGGACTTTTACTTTTTCGCATAATATATGAAATTTCTAGAGGTTTGATAAAAATACTTGCTATTCACCATCGTCAGTTGTTGTTGAATAAAACTGGAAAAAATGATCGTATGCGATTCTGCAGGAAATCCTACATAACTTGCATTAATTTCGAAGGCTGTCACTCACTCAACCAAGTTAACCTAATCTCGTTTAAACACAAGTCATACAAATATATGACGCTATAAGGTTTTTATGGCGACTCTGAAGCGTCAGCATGTTTCCTTGGCGATCTGCCCTCTTGAACGCGGAGCACTACAGGGACACTCGTTGAAGGAAGAACGTCAATATCCGTAATGACAACTGTCACCAGGTTAGCAGGGGTGACATCATATTTGATTTTTGGCTCGAAAAGATCATCCTCCACGATGGAGTTTTCGTGCACGTACTCGTCCAGAGTGAAAAAGTCGAGGGGAGACCTATCACAAAACTTGAATGTTTCACAGAGGAAGACTGCAGGTTTATTATAGGTAGCTGCAAGAAGGGCCAACTTTCCCGAGCCGGATTGTGCCATCACGCCGCCAGTGGTGAAGAGACCGTGTCCACCAATGATCAATTTCGAACAGTGACGCATTCGATAAATGGCATTGGAAAAGTTTACGCAGCTTATTGTGACAGATCGCTTCTTGATCGGCTCGCCTGGACAAATAAATACAATAAAAAATATGTTAGCTGTAGTGTAGTGATTACATGCGTTTCGAATTTACTTTTTTTAAAAAATTACAAAAATTAATTGTCCAATTACCCAATCTTTTCAGGAGGATGGGAAGATCCGGCATATTCTCTGGTGTTTGTATAACAATCAGCTCAAACGTAGTGCCTCTTTCTGCTGCCTCCGCGAGCAAGTGCAACAGCGCTTCAGTGATACTGTAAATCATGATCACGTCTCCAGACCTGATTTTCTCCACACCATGAAACACAATAGCTTCAACAGCCTTTTCAATCTTTTCCTCGATATAAGTATCAATCATCTCCATAATATCCTCCTTGTTTTGAACATCGCTTTTCGTCTCAGCGAGCTCGTATAAAAAGGCGTTCACGAAGTCTACACCATTATTCATGCCTATCGCGAATGGACAACGTAGCCTGAGAGTGTCCAAGTTGGATCGCAAGTCTGTGGATAAGCCATGTTTCAAAGTCATGCCGCTAGGAGTCTCGTAGCACTGGACGTAGTCTTTCACTGTATGCAGCAGAGTAATACATCTCTGATTGGTTCCTCGAATGACGTCATTCTTTAGTCTTACACCTAAATTATGGAAGAGGGGATGTAACTTGAAGTTCGCATCTTTTACTTTCTCGCCAGTCTTCTTCGGCCTGAATAGCGAGTGGATTGTTGACTGATATTCAAGATTTTTTCCTAAGAATTTCTCCGGATAGAGAAGTACATGTAATTTTGAGGCTTCGGAAGCGCTGTCGACGGCAGGCACTTCTGTTGTCGGTCCTTCTGTCCCTGTTTCTGCAGCTTTCGAACCCGCAGGTGCAGCTGTTTCAGTCACGGAGGCGGACCCTGGCCCTTTCCCTTGTTCAGGTTTACCCCGTTTGGGCCCTTCGGCTGCCTGCTTTTGCTGCTGTTCTCGGGGTTTTTTGTTCTGAGGTTGTTGCTGTTTGGAGGAGGATGATTCACTACTTTGTTTCTGCTGTTGTTTTTGCTGCTCCGGTTTCGGTTTTGGTATAGTTTCTCCACTCTTATTTTTTCGAGCTTCTTTCTGCTTCTTCTTCTCCGCCCGTTGTGCCATCACCTCTTCTCGCGACATTTCACCACCTTCGGAAGGTGGTCCATCTTTTGCAGGGGGTTCTGTGCTAGTTACTGATGCAACTACATTTGCAGGCAATGAGTCCGATTCTTTCTTCTCAGCCTTCGGCTTAGGACCTTTCTCCTGGTTTTTCGTAGGAGGAGGAGGCATAGGCTCGACATTATTTGTTGCTCCACCTGGCTCCTCTGCTTTCCCCAAACTTTTATTCTTTCTTGCAGCCTTTGCCTGTTTCTTCGCTTCCCGTTGTGCTTTCACATCGTCCCTAGAAAGCTCCTCTGATGGTGGTCCGTCCCGTTTTGAATCGTCTGTAGTCATAATTTAAAACACATTTATTAAAATCCAATCCGAACAATTTTCCACCGACAAAAAAAACCTACGCCTCTTCAATCGGAATAAACTTTGACAAGTAACAATGAGATGCATTCACCAAACTTCTTGAAAAAGGATGATGAAATAGAATGAGTTATTGAGTTAGGAATGATGAATGACCACATGTTTACGTTTTTCATACATATCTTGTTGCATGTGTGATTTCTTAATGCATCATCTAATTAACTAATTTGTATTCGCCCCAACCACAGTTCAAGTTCAGGCGTCACTTTAGTCAAGGACAGCTCTCAAAGCTTTTCAAAAGAAATTATGTCATACAAAAATCCTCATAAAATCACCTTTTCCATCCATTTGTTTAGATTACAACCCTGGTTTCCTCGCAACAATCTAAACTTCATCAAAAACAAACGTCCATTTGATGCTGTTACGAGATGCCAAACGGCAATTAAACTTCACTTCCAACTCTCACTCTTTTTGGACACTATTTTTTTCATGGAGAATGACAGGGAAGTTAGCAAAAGTGCAAGCGTTTGTCTTCCTTTTGAGCAGATGAACGACAACAGCTTGCGTGCTTCTTTTACATCAAAATAGTGCATGGAATGGAATGTGAAGTGTGGATGGATTTCTTCACTCCAACTCCACCACTATACATCTGTGTACATAATCACTTTCAAATTTCGTACGCAAACGTTACTACAAAGTGGGGGCATTGCCACTTTGAGGCCGAATAGACGCCTCATATCACATCACCTTTCTTACACAATTCCCCGTCTTGAACAACGCAACGCTGGAACGTTCTTCCAGTTCCAGCTAATACCTCATTATTTTAAGCTGAATAAAATAAACTAACGATGCATTTATAAATGTCTATTACAATATATGATTTTTCATGACACATACACCTCTGCATTGCAACATATACCGAAACCAAAACGGCAAGGCGTATGTGGTAAAATGACGCCAAAAAACATACGTCAAATATGACTACACATTTGCAGAGATGCAGAGAAGTGAATATATAACAGCGCTATGACTGTGTCGTTTTGTTGATTTTGACGTCGTCAAATATGACCTGTATCTCTAAGCCATCCGTATAAAATAATATTTTATCTGCATAAAGACAATAATAATGGAGTGAATATGAATATGATAAAAAAGTGAGCTGGTTTGGTTTTGCAGACGACAGACTCATAGTGAACGTGTGCATAGTAGATACACGTCTAAAGACAGAGGGACTTCAAGCAGCTGGGCTGATGTTCTGGGAGTCTTCCCTGTGCTTCGTGTATTTACTCGTGTCACAATAGCCACAGAAATTGCCTCGTAATGTTATCCTAATCGGCATTTCGTCATTGGAGTTTGGGCCATCACTCTCGCCACACACACTCGTCCACTTTTACTCGCAAAATAAAAGTTCTTGGTGTCGCCAACGAAGTTATCAAGGTGTTGCATGTGTGTAGATTGTTGTGTCACTTTTTTTGAAGAATACTGGCCTTGGGTCACTTTAAATGTAATAATCTTCCATATAGTCATCCCCACGATTGACGAGACTACACATAAGATATTTAATCAATCACGCAGTTACGACTTCGTTCAAGAGAGCTCCTTTGTGCTACACACCTTTTTTTGTTTTTTGTACTATTTACTCTCGAATGCTGGATGTAGTTGATTAGTTTAAAAGCATATTAAATAGAGTGAGAATTTGGGAGATATAGGGATTGTATTAATTGTTAATGCTGAATGTAGAATAATATTTGGAATTCGTAATTGGGTTAGTTGACGTCCCCGTAGTTGCCGAGCTGTAGTAGAGACCTTTTAAAATAATTCACATTCCCAAGGAGAGAGTTAATTAGTTGTATGACGTGAATTGAATCTGATCGGTTGTCGGTGTTTTTTTCGGAACCAAGAAGGCGAAGGCAGACAGTTTTTGAGCCGTTTTATAACATTTCTTCAGTTTAAGTTGGTGAGTTTTCGAGAAGAAAAAACAATTCATAAAAGGCACACATCATTTAATATATTTAAAAAGTGAATACCGTTCACCATTAGCAATTGTCATGGGTGAGATATTTACAAAGTGCATTTTTAAAACACATTTATTTCTAATTTTAGATCCGGGATCTCGGGAAAAATTTGGTAAAATGTCGACGGAAGGGGAAGGAAATGGTCAAACGAGTAACTCCAACTCGACCGAGGAGACACCAGGCCCTCAACAGCTAAACTGGGCTAAATTAATGGAGGTGATCCATGCACGGAAAATTGATGTCGCCCTATGGGCAACTCGCCTCCTAACCATCATTTTCGCCACTTTCTATATGATACCAATAATGGGGTAATTAGTGTTTCACTCTCTCTCTCTCTCTCTCTCTGGAATTTTGTGCCTTAACTGATGACTAATTAGTTTTGTTGTTTTTTGACAGGTCTCCCAATAGTTACTATTACAAAGCATTAATGGCGAGTGCAGCTACATCAGCATTAAGACTACACCAGAGGTTGCCAAATGTGTCGTTGTCTCGTGCCTTCCTTGCTCAGTTGCTGTTGGAGGATTCTTGTCATTATCTCTTCTACTCGCTCATCTTCATTTATTGCGCTCCACTTGGCTGTAAGCAAGCTTTTTCCATAGACCATTAAGTCGTCAAAGTATCTAGTCCTTGTCTTAAGACAAGATTAAATGAATATGAAAAAGCATTTATTTCTTAATTCCAGTGGCGATGACTCCCGTCGCATTGTTTGCGGTCCTCCACTTCGCCAGCTTTTCCCTGACTCTACTCGACGTATGGACTCTTTGAATTATAATAGCTCTCTCGTTTCCAAAACATTTATCAATAATTTCTAATTGATTAATTTCTTTTCGGTGGATAAAAACAGGCATTGGGAAGGAACTCGGCCTGGATAGCCAGAGTGTTCATTCAATTGATTGACTACCATACGGCAACTATACTTCGGTTGGCAGCAGCAGCTGAAATCCTCATCATGGTCCTAACTATCTCCTATGTTCTTGGGTAAGTCAAATATGGTATCTTGTCAAAAAGTTGTATTTTCCTGGCTTCATAACCTGATGCTTCCAGTTCCAATCCAAACCTATTCCATGTCCGCTCTTTACTGGACTCTTATTTTACACGAGAGGATTGTGCTTGTGCTCACAAAGAATTGAGTAATTCCAAAAAATATTTCCCCCTGTAACGGCAATGCTTAACGTTGCTTTAAGCCAAGCTAAGCTGTGTTGTATGTCCCACTTCCATTTCCTGAATAATTAATTATGTTTAAAGGATGAGGAGTAGGCAGAATGCCTCTCCCATTGACTTTTCTCGTATATGGAAATATTCTGGCTGGAGAATGTAAGCTGGCGAAGGAAATCGATTGATATATAAATCAATAATGCAAAGCACAACAGTCAAACTTGGTGTTGTATTCTTGCACACAATGTTTGATTTAATGTTTATTTTTACGGTTTGAACGGGATTTTATGTGGGAAATGGAACTAGGTTGCTTTTATCTTTTCGCATGGGCTTTAAAATTTAAAATTAACTTGTCATTTTACATATTTGATAAATTATTGATTTCAGCGGCCGAGCTTCTTTACTGACTCCTTTCATCTACTACCGTTTCCTCACACTCCGATACGCCTCCAGACGGAACCACTACACGAGAACTTTGTTCTACGAGCTGAGAATGACAGCGGAGCGGTTCATCATGTCCGGAAAATGTCCACAGTTCCTTCAAACCATTCTGAGAAAGGGGATTGATGTCGTCTGCATGTTGGCTCCTACTGCTGCTGCACCTCAAACAAATTAAGCTAATACTGGGAAAATCACTTCTTCATCCATAATCACGGTACTGACAATGATTTAATGGCGAGTGTATATGACAACTTGAAAAATGTTTTACTCTTTAGCGTCTACATTTCTAGGATAATCGTCTTTTACTTTGCTAATTTTATGTTTTATTCCACAATTCGTAAAGTTGTCTCGCATTCATTTACTGAAGGAACAATACTCCCACACGCCACGATTTGATAAACGATGATTGAGTTTTAATTCTGTTGAAATGAATCGTTGCTCTTTGACGACTCGAAAGCATTTCTTACATAGATTTATATATCTACCGATCTAATAGTCGTATTTCACTCCAATAAATAATTTTATTTATTTACGAAACATATATCAATGAAATGAAGCATACCAATTCGTAGTCTAGTCGAAAAACGAGTAATGAGCTATTAACCAAATCTTGCTCGCACGAGCACTGGATTATTATTATGGATTTAGAAGAGCTACACAATGTATTTCCAGCATACATACAAAAGCTAATTTGTTCTTAAATTAAAAAGCCAAATGATCGCTGACAATTGTTATGAATTTTCCACATGCGACACTGAGCATTATTGTGTTTGCTATAAACAGTTGCCGACGCCGCCGTACTTGGTAAAGTGTGATGATTATGTACGAAAAGTCATTCTTGATATCTCATTTAGCGTTTTATAATTGACACCCTTGCGAGAAGAAGCAAGGACATGGTTGTAATAACTGTTTGTGTTGTTTAAACCCACAATGTAACAAGTAAAAAGGTGTATTATAATAGCGTGTAGACCTAACACTAATTTAGTTAGTGGTTAAAAAAAACTCTTGTTCTGTTTCCAATAACCAGAAGATGGAAGTCAAAAAGTAATGATGATTTGTGATACTGTGTGTCATGTGTCGTGGCTGATGATGAAAATCGAGTTGATTAAAAAAAAATGTTTTGTTTATGACAAAATGTGATGGACAATGAAAAAAATCTGCATCAGACGAGGATCAAAAAATTAGAATAGGGCTCTGTAAGCTGTAATCTTTTTGTACTAGCAGAAAGGAAAGAAAAGCCATACTAGACAAACTTTCGCTAGCTAATCTCGAGTGTGGTGGTCCCGATATTTTTCACATGTACTCGTTTACGAGTACTGCACACTTCACGACTATCTCTTTGAATATAACCCTTTTTGTGCAGAGGGGTAGGCTAAGTTCTCGTTGTGTAAATAATTAATTATAATTATTCCGGTAGAGTTTATATATGAAAACTATTGTGCTATTGTCCAATTCTAGTGTTTAGATTTGTGTGCACACTCTAAAATGAGGAAGCTTGTTAAATTGGCCAAGTTGAAAAGTTATCCATGTAAAAATATACACAGAATAAAGATGGTGCAATAGAATTTTCTCTTAATAATGGATTTTCTCTTTTTATTCAACTCGTACGAGCATTAAAAAGCTTAACAGGATAAGTGATGTTCCATCTTTTGGTTCGCAGTAATTTTCGTCAGCGGAGCGTGTGTTTACGACATCACAGGTCCTACTGGAGGAGCAGGCTCACCAGGCTTCAAACCGCCGGCAATTGCGGACATGCTATGAGTGGCAGGTGCCAAGGTGGTGGCTTCCCTGGGGACGTCGTCCTTAGGTTCAACAATTGCGACGTGATCTGGAAGAGGCTTCCTTGGTCCGATCTTACCATTGGGATCCCATGGGAGCATAATCTTAACCTTGATACCAAGCACACCTTGCCTGTACAGAACATAAGAATATGTAGCGTTTTAGAAAACATCCACAAATATTGATAGCAAAGGACTCATGAGGAATTTTAACCCACAAACCTGAGGAGGACGTGACGAGTTGCGGTATCAACGTAGTGGTTGGTTGGGTCTCCACTGTGAATCATGAGGCCGTCCACGAATTTCATCGACTTCGCCCTCTGACCTCGCAGCTTTCCAGATACTACTACTTCACATCCCTTAGCTCCAGATTCCATGATGAACCTCAAAACACCTGGAAACAACATTGGAACAAAAGAAATCAAATTTAGAACATATTTCCATGACAAAAAGTCGTATCGACGACATTTGTATATGTATTTATTGGTGAATAGCACATACCATAGCACGCTCTCCTGACGGCGAGACCTCCCACAAGCTTGTATCGGAGGGATTCAGCCTGGGCAATGGCGCAGAGACCACGGACACCAACCTTCTCGGCGTACAACTCAATCGTGCCCGGTGCAAATCCGAATCTCTTGGTGACGACAGATGTAAGTTCCCGGATTCGACGACCCTTGTCTCCCAGAACATTTTGAGTTCTAGTTGCCATAATGATGATTTCAGTTCGGCTGGGGGCGACACGGATTTCAAGACCAGAGTAACCATCTTCCGCCAGTTCTCTCATGAGAAATTCGTTCAACTCCGCCCTGAACAATCCCTCGCGGACAAACTGCAAATGAAAACAAAAGTTACACCCAATTTAGTCATTTAGTCAAAAACTCTGAATACCCCCAAAAAACAATCACTGATAAACTAATATTTTTGCACTAAATCAATCCACCATCCCATAATTTCCCCATACACCATAGCAAGACTGCCAACTGCTTGATTTAATTCATCAACTCAATTTCCAAATTATAAATTATCAAAACCACTTTTCCACAATCATTTTAGTCACATTCAACATTCACAAATCACAAGAAACCTAGCCTGATATCCAGTTAAATCAAAATCAGCAGTGACACGAAAAAGTAATTCTTTGATAACCCGGCTTAATGAACCATACACGACAGTTGACAGTATGCCTCCTCCGATACACAAAATTTCACAATTTATATCAATTAAATAGTTAAAAATAAATTAAATAAAACTAACTCACCTTCCGCTTTTTCGAAATCTGCATTTTCTCTGCCATTTTGCTGCTAGTTTAATTAAATTTGCAAACCTTTAAAATAAAAGTAGGAAAGGAGCAAGTGCGTAGAACACTGAGGAGACTGGTTGAGGAGCACACGTTCTCTCTGGCTTGACTGACGGCTGCAGCTTTGAGCTTGAGCACACGGTCTCCGCTTGAACGTACCTGGCAAAAAGGTTGGGGCAACGCTGGCCAACATCTCTCCCCGTCTGCAAAGCCAAGTCTTGAGAGGATAGCTGGCGAGACACAGTCCTCCGCCACACAACCTTTCAGATGAAGACAAACGCTTTAGCGTGTGCAGAGGCACGGCGAGAAATATGAGAGGGAATCGTGTTCGGAGACGAAGTACTTGCGCACAGCCTCGTTTATGTTGTGTGGATTGGATTGGATGCCGTGAACAAAGTGGGGAGAAAAAGTGGTTTTTCTTTGGACATTTGTCAAATATCCACTCATACAAAAAATGTTTGGGGCGAAGTGGGACTTTTTGGTCAAACCGGAGAGATGTAAGACGATGATGTTTCATGCATTTTTTGTTTCATGAAATCTTGGCTCTTTGTTCCCCTATAACCTACATTTATCCATCCATGCATCTGAGTCAAATTACAACTTTAAAGTTTTCAAGTTCATAATTACAACAATTGAGGCAGTATTCGTCTGCTTACGTCTGTAATTTGACACTTGACACTTGAAAGTGACATGACACGAGGGGAAATACATGAATTACTTCATTATAACAAGATTTCATGAAACCTTAGAACTGCGAAAGGAAAACATACTCGTATCTAACACTGTAGTTCTACATTGCATTAATTTGCATGGATGAAAAGATAGAAATATAATAAAATTGAAGAAAGGAATGACGCATGCCATGCTAACTTCTTCCTTTTTATTATTTTCTCTCATGAAAACATGAAAATATACTGAATAGAATAGAATACTTTTGTCATCTCTACATATTTTATTCCCAAAATGAAACTATGCACCCTGGACTTGTACACAAAAAATATTATTGTTGACTTTAAAGATTGGTATCGGATAGAGAATAGTGCAACTTTCTAAGAAAACAAGACTACGACAGAGAACTCGCAAAGCTGAATATACAGATTTTTAGAGATTTAGGTGATAGGTCCATGTATCTACCACAGCCTCAACAGCTTCATTTACAGTATCATATAGCTTGCAGCAAAAAAACCAGTCATTTGCATGCATTCAGTTCAGTTTTGAGAACTTCAATGATCAAGGCTACATAAAAAGCATGATCATCATCTATCCAGTCAAGTCAGTTGTTTGCATATGTTGAGTTCTGTGTGTTTATGTTGTTATATGTTTGGAGTCAGGTTGGGAGAATCATATAATCATAATCACATGATTTTGGTGCATGTACCGATATGCACAGAACGACACACTTCATTTTCTCCTCCCCCAGACCAAGTCACAATAGAATTCATTAGCATTTTTCGCTAATTAGCTAACTCCAGTATTCAAATGTTTCTTTGGGAGTCTGAACGCTTTTATGGTCGTTGACAGTGTTTGATCATTAGCTGGTCTCGTGCTCTCAGTGTCCTATTTTTTGTTCTCGCCGAGGGAGCTCCTTTCTTTCGGAGGATCTAGCCTTTGTCACACAAAAAAGGCCACCTTTGCTAGAGTCTGGATCTAACTTTTCTCTGCTAGACGTGCTATTTAAATATAAAGTAATTAGTTAAAATATAGGACAACTACGGCCAGGCCAGCATCATGGAACCTCGGACGAAGTCCTTTTTGATGTGGTCCTGCATCGTTTGCTTGTGCTTCTTTGGTATCCCATTCCACTTGAAGGGGGAGGATGAGCAGCACTTGGAGGGTGCGCTCAAAAATTACAGCGCAAGCTTTGGGAAATCCTACGATGACGAACGGTTCCAGGAGAGGTTGCCACACTTTAAAGTAAGTTTTACCGTCAAATTAAAAGCGAGTAGACCTTTGTGAAGGTTTGTCAGCCATAATTGGAACTGCCTGCTGCAAATTTTCTGAGCTTTTGACTAACTTCGTGAAATTTTGGTGTTATCACAGAAATCCTTGCTAAAAATATCAGAGCTGAATGAGAAGGACGACGAGAGTATCTGGGATTCCATCTCACCCAACCTGAAGTTTGGTTCAGACAACGACTTAACAGACGATGAGAAAGACTCGGCGAGGAAGCACGCCCACGGGAAGAAGTGGAAGCCAGGAATGCCTAAAAATCAAGGCTACGCCATGTGGGGTCTCACACAGTTTGCAGACATGAGTCCAGAAGAGTTCAGCTTGCAGTACTTACGCCCCTCCATTCTGGCGAAAATCGAGGAACGTGAGAAAAATCACAAATCGCATCCCGACTCTCATCACCATCACCACTCGCATAATCATGTGAGAAGGCGACGTGCCCTCTCCATCCCTGGCCCACTTCCTCAAAAGGTTGACTGGCGAGACAAAGGGATCATCACTCCTGTCAAGCATCAAAAGTCGTGTGGCGCTTGCTGGGCGTTCTCAACCGTTGAGACTGTGGAAAGTATGACTGCGCTGACGAAGGGGGGACTGCACCCTTTGAGTGTTCAGCAAGTGATTGATTGTGCCACAAATGGGAACATGGGGTGCAATGGAGGGGACACCTGCTCTGCCATTGAGTGGATGACTGGTCAGAGGCTCGCTGCCGAGTCGGAATATCCGCTGACGTTGGAAGATGGAGCGTGCAGGCTGAGAGCTACTCCAACTGGAGTTCAGGTCAACACAAATTACACTTGTGACAAGTAAGTTAATAAAAGCATTCTAAATATATTCAATTTTGAAAACATTCAAAAGCTCAGGTAGTCTAATTTTTGTACTCTTTTATTTCTCGCGACAGTTACGTCGGAGTGGAAGATGACCTTCTCACCGTTCTTGCTCATCATGGGCCTGTAGCCGTAGCTGTGGACGCCACGAATTGGCAGTATTACGTCGGAGGGGTGATTCAGTGGAACTGTGATGCCAACAATAATCACGCCGTCCAGGTAAAAATAAATATCTCGCTCGTTGAATTATAATGTTCATCTTCCCTAACAACAACCGTCTGAACTTTTGCTATTGTTGTTTTCAGATTGTTGGCTACGACAAAACAGGCACTCCTCCTCACTACATCGTTCGGAATTCGTGGGGCACCTCGTTCGGTGACCAAGGATACATGTTCATCGCTATAGGCTCCAACCTCTGCGGAATCGCGAGGGAAGTGTCTTCCTTGTCCGTCAAATAATTTGTGCAAATCTCAGTCTCCAAAGTGCATGGTTGACGGTTTTACAATGATATTTTAGCAACTAAGGTTTTTATTGGATACAAATGAGTAGATTTGATTTTGACTG
>JAQFZW010001690.1:0-23938 GCA_034687055.1 Heteromurus nitidus
CTTATGATTTGATGGTGCACATGGTCTTTTTAATGCCAACATTACTGCACTTAGTGCAGTAACTGGCCCTTCTAGTATAGTCATAAGGGCGAGTACACACGCACTCAATTAAAAAGGTGAATTTAATTTGTGTGCATTGATCGGTTTTAGTATGAAAATCTCAGGCATTGTTCGAAACGGCATCATATAAACAAATTTATTTATGAATTATTTCTTCGATTATTTATCGAGAGCTCTCGGATGTTATTTAACCGTAATCAGTTGAATATAATTATGATTTTACGCGTTGTATATATGTTTCCTCATGCACCTCTCTCTTATACGTATGGTAATTAATCATGAATATTTTATGCACACTCGCACATCTCAATACTAACGTTGACGCTAGACTACTCATAAAATTCAGAGTTGAGTATTCTGCCACGATGCAAGAATCACTCAATATAGATTGTCTCTTCCATGAACCTTGACTGGCAAAAGTGTGATGATGATATTATTATACGATCAATTACAAAAGTGGAAGTAATTCTGTTTTGTCATAATTTTTTTTGGTTCATCCCATCTTCTGCCATGAAAAATCTTCCAAAAATGGGTATTTTTGGCATCTAGCAAGCACACGACCACATGCGACAATGAACCTTTTACGACAACTGTTGAATTTATTTTCTGATGACGCACACATGTCTTTGTTGCCAATCCAAAAAAGAACTAAACTGGATTCGTGCATAGTTGTTTAGACGTGGTTTTTTTGCTACGAGTTTTGGGACAATAATAATAATAATGCGCTTCCAGCGTCACGCTCAAAGGGCAGTACGTATACCAAACCGAAAATTTTTATGTACGATGTACGAACCCAGAGATAGCGAGAGAGAGAGAGAGAGTGCAGATTTGTTGATATAAAAAGAAGTAGCACGTATCAAACACACTCATCGTTTTATATAGACTCTGATAAAATAACTAGGTATTTAGAGTTGATCTTGATCAGTATACGCACATACGTCACAAAAGAAGATTAGACTGCACTCATGTGTGTTGACGAAGGAGCACGTTATATATCAGCCATCATGTAACATCAAAACATTGAGCATTATAGAAGGACGACCGACATATCTTGCTACTCTTTGCAGCTTCCTATAACGTTTCGTCTGTCCGTGTCCACATGTGAGAGAGTTGCTTGCGAAATGCTTAATATTTGCTCAAGAATCTAACACGCTTTTTCTTTGCCTGTAAACAAAAACACTGGAAGACGTCAGCAACACTTGATCCTGTATGGCTCATCGTGTTTTGACCATTCGTTACGTCACGCAAAACTCACCAAAACATAAAATATCATCAAATGTACGCGTGCTATCCATATACCGCAACATTTTTTATTTTGCACAAGTGCAGGTGAATATATATTGAAAACGGGTTGTCCATCGCCCACGCTATCTCGAATTAATCAAGACAAACATACAAACCCAAAGTCGGTATGACAGTTGCTCCTCTGTCGTTCAATAATAATAATTTTGCTAAACATGATAAGGTTTTCATTTCAAATTAGTATGAAGGTAGCAAGTAGAACTATAATGCAATCATGCAATTCTAAAATGTGAACTGGACTGTCTTGTTAATCAATAATATGCTTCATGAATTATTTGTGCATGCATAGCTTTCACCCGTTTGGTATGTATATTGACAGAACTTTCAGGTAGACGTTTTCGCTAATACTAATGGGAAATTTAATGTAGTCCGTCTGTGGGATAATTACTTACTAATTTCATGTGCCAATCATCCAACACTGCTGAAACAACTGCATCTGCGTATATATGGTTGCAAATTGTGCAAATGGGCTTAAGCACAGGGTTTTGTATTTGCCCTGTTTAGCAGCTGTCATTTCCAGTGCCCCACATACCGAATTCGCAACAAAAAATACCGAAAAAAAATTCAAACTGGGATGGAGAATATGTTTAATGAAATATCGAAACTTATGATTGTAAAAAAAATGCGTGTAATAATACGTACTTGTACCATTCTATATAGGCGCTTATGACATTGGACTCATTTCGCTGAAGCGAGCATCTCAACAATTCTCATGCATTTGATTCAGAGTTACATAACACACCTCAAGCTCTTGTTTATATATGTTTACTACGCGTTCCATGTCACACAAAGGGGAATCACATACGAGCCTATGTGTGTACCGAGAGGCATCAACTTTCATTTCATCAAACATCAAACGACTCTATACTCTTTTTGTATATGACTCCTCAAACATATATTACACGACATCCACGAATGTGCAGTTGTACGCACGACTTTTTTATTCATCGATGTTGGAGTAAATTACTTATTCATCAAAGGACACTCGTCCACTTTCCCTCAGAAGTAAAAGTTGGAGAAAGCGAACCTCTCTTTCCCAACACAGTGTAAACAACGATGAGCAGCCACGTAATCGTCAAATCGTCAATTTCGGGTATCTGTCTGACTAAAACTTTTACAATAAAGAGGTGTATGTATTTGATATCATGTCGCATATCATTTCTAATTGGAAAATGTCGAGGTGGTAGAGAACAACTTTCAACTGCCCACCACCGGCGTCATATTGGTTTGTGATCATGTTTATCGACTTTTCCATAATAAAATATTGCAAGTGTGCTTCACAAGGTTCAATTTAGAGACATTTGGATGCATGCTTGTGTTTATGTTTTGCACGTTTACGTAATAATGCTTGTCCATTTCCCTGTTCTATTTTAATTCTCGATAATATACAATTGCACTATTCTGATTACTTAATTTGATATTGGCGATTTTCATGGAAATGCATTATTATTTGAAGAGGAGCAGTATGTTCAATGTTGTGTTATAATATAGCACAAAAATTTATTCTGATTATAAACTATTAGATTGAGTAGGAAGTTTGATGTCTTTTGCTCCTCTCAAATTACCAAACAGAATGAGAGAGTGCATACAAGTATACCGGCAGTATATGTGTAGCGGTAATTTTCCACAGAGAACACACACACTTAGTGGCAGTTCCTTGCGGTTTGCAGTACAAAAAAATGTATTGCAACAGCAGCAGCGTGTATGTGTTGAATGCTACATACATGTCACTCGTCGAAGGCTGTAGTAGGTAATAAGGACGGACCAATAAGTTTTGCGATGTGTGTGTGTTGTGCTGCGCTACATGTGGTTATGTGTTTGTACACGTTTTGCACACATATACTCGCTCTCTGCGAAAGCGAGTCGTATATGTCAGTGAGAGTGGGTGACGCAAAGCAACTTTTAGTGGGTTCAAGGTCGAAGAAATATGCTCTATATGTATTGCCAGAAAAAAACTAAGCATTTTCTTGTTCAGTTTTGGGTGTATGTATGTACACAAAAGCGTATATATACGGACCACGGAGAAAGTCAACTCAACGAAGTCCCAAAGGGAAAGCCGGGTTTTTTTTTGGCAGAGCAGCAGGTATACCAAAACTTTACGTATATTTCTCTCGTTACACAATCACAATTTACATAGGGAAATGGCTCCGCACATGAATATTATTATGACTGACCTCAAAGGGTATTGAGTAGTATTATGATAATAAAATATTCGTAGTATCGTCAAAACGTGTTTATTGGCATATCCGGGGGAGAAAAGAGAAAATGATATCGGACTCATAATTCATGTGTACCACGAATTGCATACACACTTTGTCGTATAAATGATGGTATTCACAATTACATTTCCCAATTTCCGTTTGAAAATTGGAATAATGTTTGGCTGCGTGATAAACAGACAATAATGATTGTGGAGAAAGCCTTGCGTTTTGAAGGCAAGGAAAATGAGAAAACAACTAACTATTATACTAATAGTATTAGTACATATGATATAAAACGTACATAATTTAAAACAAGGATTCTGTATATAAATATGCTAATTGAATATATTTAAAGGAACAAATTCATTGAATTATGTGGCCTTCATATTCTTAATAACATTGACTTCAAAAGTTACGATTTCCACGTGGCACAATTCAAGTATTAATATATTTTGTGTGAACTACTCAAATCGAAACAAACGGAATTGTCGCATTATATATGAACGTTATTATATAGGTTTTCCATGTTTGGAAATAACGACGTGGGTCGCACAGGTACTTCTCGTAGGAATACATCTTGGAGCCTAAAATAAGCAACATAAAAGCATATTATAGCTAAATAGAAGAATAGTTTGTATTTATAACCCACTGTTTCGTTTTGGTTCATAAAAAGAAGTTGTATATAGTTCATACTCATTTTTTGCAGCTACACACACCTGGTAATAAATCATTGTTCGATACGCACGAGGAAATACATATAAATATTCAAAATCGTAATATGTAACCGAATTCGGCATATATTCACACGAGAATTCCAATTCTCGCAGGCGATGTCCCAGAAATCCTATAGGAAATCCTATGGAACCTTAAGTTATTTATAAATATCATTTTATCAAATAAAATTTCGTCTGTGAACCACGCAATTGTCGGAGGTTTTCCATTATTTGTTGGTATGAAATCATATCATACAAGGATTTTAGCGCTACCGATATATATCCCATGTCGATATGGCTTCAATATTAACGCTTTGGAACGATATATTATGGCTGTATGGCATTTCATCCGATTGAGAATTGAGTTGTGTGTATTTGTACACAATGAGAACGTAATATTAAAATAGGATGTATGTAAACTTTTCTCCTGGATTCGATCGTACTTTGAATATTTTATAAGGGACACACGTGAACGCGTACGTACTCTTGGCATGAATGACAGGAAACCATATAAAATAGATTCTTCAAGGCTGAATTTTTATCACACAATTTCTGCTACACAAGTTTGGGTTTATAAATTTGTAAAGATGGAGAATATGTGATGGTCAGCGGAGACGGGAGAGAGAACGTGGAAATTAGTTCAAAGCCAAAAGGCCGAACCGAAAGAGATTTTTAAAATGTTAATTGAACATGATAGTTCGATTGAGAAGCACTGTAAATACGACATATTATATGAACAGGAAATTATATGGGGGAAAGCTGTTGCACGCGTGTGCTTCTTAATAAAAAAAATTGCAGGATGATGGGTGACACTTTCTCAAGGTGTGGTGGCAAACGAAAAGAACTTACTTGTAAGGAAAACATTATCGATTTTTTTAGCATGGGTGATTTTTATTGACGTTCAACAATAATAATATTCGGAGTGCTCCACTTTCTCTGTAGTTTATATTTGTATATATAGTAGCTTTCGGTTTTTTTTCTCTCGATTTAGCAGTTATTCGAAGTTGAGTAAATATTTGATTAGAGGTGGTGGGAGAGGTAGTTTATTAATGTATTTGGCAGGTGCACGATTTAACTGTTTGTAGATGACGACACGACATTGTTGCAGTAGCGTCCTTGGACTCGAATATAATTCCTTGAGGGTAGTACAAAGACTTGTCCTGACTGGAACGATCGCAGATTGGGTATATAGCACCTTCAAACAGTTGTACAATTCCCTGGAAATTAACACATTTAATCAAACAATTTAGCATCCTGTTGTAATAAACGATCCGAAATTCATATAAGTTATAGCGAGTAAATTCAGATAGTTCAACCCTGTATTTTAAAATTAAAATGATGGTTCAATTTTCGTGGGATAAGAACAGGAACTGGTTATTAGATTTAGTTTAAGCGATTTATAACTAATAAAATAATGAAAGTTTGAAGTGCAGCTTTTGTCATCGTAAAACTGTTCCCTTTGAACGAACGATGTGTATATACTTTGTTGATGTTTCCCGAGCTTTCATGTCAACCTTACATTATAACTTGCGCTTTATTTATCTGCTTGAAATATTAACCAGCGTACCCAGAAAGTGAACAGAGTGTGTCATTACGACTAACAACCGGTTACGCTGAGAATATATTCAGTGCGATTCCTAAATAGCTGCTCGCTCACAGAAACTACGCTATACTACTAATCGAGATAACGTACTTGTGATCCATGCACATGGAATAGAGTCGAATAATCCTGGCAAATCGTTTTTCCGGGTCAAGCAGCAAATGCTCTTTTCGGCATAGCCATTGAATGTAGTAATAGAGAACCTATATGGGGATAAAACACCGTTTCATAAGTCACAATTATATAGATCTGAGGAGGAGGAAACGCTTAAATAACCTGGAGAAAGCTTAAACATAGTACTTGTACACGTGGGCTTACTTTATTAGAAGATTTTTTGAGGAAGAAGGAAGATTGACTATGACAGATCATTGGTTCGTTCATACAAATATTAACATTCGGATCCGCTCCAAACTGGATCAGAGTTAGAGAAAGGTCGTAAATGTATTCCAAATCACCAGGATTCCTTGCGCTGAGAACGAGTTCAAGAAGTGAAAGGAGAATGTGCTGCGTTCGAGAGGAAAATTTCACGTTCGGATCTAGGTCATGTCTTAATAAAACTTCTAGAAGCTGACGGATAAATGCTGGAAATACGGGGGAAAATTATATGTTATTGGTGCATATACTACATAAATATCAATTATATGGATAATTAATTAAGAGAGTCTTTTTGACGTACAGAAGCTAGTGTCCTTTTCGTCTGATTGCGTTAGTCCCATGTAACCTAAATATTTAAGGGGGAAATGACAAATTATGTTACAAGATTGGTAAGAAGAATGTAAAAAAGTCCCTTGCTTTTAGGTTATTAAGCATTACCTCCAGCAACGAACATTAAAACGTGAAGGGGAGTCAAATTAGTCCGAGATGAGCAGTTTGGATTTGCTCCGTGCTTTAAAAGTATCCGGACACAGTTCAAATAAAAAACCTGTGAAATACGTGAACGAACGCATATTAAATTCTTATTAAAATATGCATTAATCTTAATGAGTTTTAATTACCTTCATATTGTGAGTAAAATTGAATAAGAGATCTTTATTGATTAATGGGACGAGGCAGACCATCAGTGGAACACTTCCATCACGGCCGTTAAGATTAGGATCCCCTACAACACGTTCACATGATTTTTTTAGCGCTTTAGTTATTTAATCGTTGATATTTTAATTTCAACATAAATTGTATTGAATTCTGAATAGCATAGTTAAACTCACCTCCTTCCTGGAGGAGCATTGACAAGAGTTCATATCGGAACTCGAAGTCGCGAACCTATCAATACACAAATTCAATTTCGTTCATTTTAACTTCTAATCAAAGTAACTCAACTTGCTATTTAGCACTGGAAATATAGTATATAGCTTACGTGTCTTAAAACACACGCCAGTGCGGAGTTTCCGGGTTGGTTGATGCTAGGTCGCCCACCTTGCTGTAAAATGTATCTGACAATGTGGAGCATATCCCACTTTGACCAAGGAATGTAATCTTGATCCAAACCAAACCGAGCTTCCTCTAAAGCGTATCTGCAAAATGAATGTGTTACAAGTGTGGAGAGCATATTAAAGCGGATACAAATTTGAAAAGTCAACGTTTGTTTGAGAATAAACCCAATCATCATACCTAACAATTAAAGCATGCAAAGGTGTATTGCCTAAGGAATCGGCTTCATTAATTAAATCTCTCAGTCCATGCTCGAGAAGCAGTTTTGTCGCTGCGAGTGCGTCCTCTGCAGACTTCTTTCCCAAGAGGAAGAGCACGTGCAAGCAAGTCATTTGTTGGGTTGCAGTCCTCACCGTAGCTATTGCGCCGGCCTGTAGTAATTTCTCTACGAATTTCACGTCGTGTAGAACAGCCTGCAATTTACAAACAATTTTAAAACTTGATGGCTACGAAAACGATAATTACAACACAATATTAAGTTAATAATTATGCTAACATAATGAATTGGGTAGTATTCATCGTAGCACTGGTTAATTTCGTCGGCTCGTTCGCCAATGAGGAATTGTACACATTGCCAAGCTCCTTTGAAATAAAATAAAGAATATATATTCAGGTTTATTATATCTGTTTCGCATGCATGTAAAATCTAAAGACGGTTATAAAATGCTGTGTTTACCTCTTTCACAGGCTAAGTGAAGTAACGGTCTTTTTCTCTGCCAAGGAAGCCAAGTCTCATCTCCCCGTTGAATTAGCATGTCTAAAATATCCGGTTGATCCCCATCAATGGCGTAATAAATTGCGTTTTGTAGTTTGTCGGAAGTGCGGTCCAACGACGGTGTGATATCATCAACAGGACCTACACCCGGGGAAAACCAAATTTTTTAAAATCAACCCTTCGAAAACTTACAAATCTAAACCATGAAATTTATTCGAAACCAAATTCTTACGAATTTTGGATCTCTCTTCGCAGTTGACATTATGATTGGCGGCAGGCCAGCACATTCTCCCTTCGAGGTCAACCCTTGCACCATTCTTCAACAGCATGTCAACAATGTCTTCGAAACCTCTGAGACAAGCAATGTGAAGAGGAAGGGAGCAAGCGCCTCTGTTGATGTCCAAACTGTGACTTCTGTTCATTACCCATTTCACGATTTCGACGTTGTTGATGCCCACACACTTTTGGAGAACGTTGTAGCCCGATGAGTCGTACACTGCGAGAATGTTTTCGTTCTGCAAATAAATACAAGAATGTCAGCAAAATTACTAGGGCCCTTACTCGTTAAATCTTTTGAAAGAAATTGATTAAATTGGCTATACCTTCGGAATTCGCGTGAGTAGGCCCTCAATCTTCTGAACGGACACTCTTGGATTAGCCTTCAGTACATCGAATAACTCGTTAATCAACTCCCTCGTCATTTCAGAAACTTTCTGGTGACTCGAGTTGATGTTGATTAAGCCTCCAGGCGACTGGAGAACGTGGCTCAGTGACCCACCCATTATGACGTTTGCATTAAGCCAAATACACTCTTCTTCAAATTATATTTGTGTGTCTCTCTAACAATAAACATTTTCTTCCCCACGACACATTTCCCGTTCTCAAAATCGAAGTTATAAACACTTGAACTCGTACGCTGGAACCATTAAAAATATCTTGGATTTTAAAGCTATTAATTAGATTAAATTAATCCGCACCATATACGTGTGCGCAATTTTTGTAAACTGCGTGTATTTAACTCTAACGTGTGCATGGGAGAAGATGCGCACACACCAAAACAAAACAAATTGCTTGCGGGCGATAATAATAACTCGAGACGAACTCATTTAATTTTGTCCTTACAATAATGATATCGATTAACATGCCTTTGCGAATTAGCTATTTTGCCCAAGCGAAACGCGTCAGCAATTTGTACCATTGGAAAAGCTGGAGAATTTTCCTTTTTGCACATTTTTACAAAAGAAATACTTATCACACACCTCCACTCTCAAATCAAATCACTAATAATCAGACCTTATCTCGAACATTATTTTTCTTCTTCGTCACATACTAATCAACTTCACTCCAACACATCCACACACTCTCCATTCTCGTGTGGAAACTTTGTTCTCTCTCTCTCCAGAATCGTGAAATGTATAAAATATTCACACAAATTCACATACACACGTAATAACACGCATTATCATTGTTACTTCCAACTCTGGACGACGACAATCCATTGGAATGATCTTGCTGGACAAGATCCTCATAATCTCCTTTTTTCTGGAGCAAGAGCTCAAGTGTGTGAGAGTGACGTTAACAAAGTTTCTTGATTATATTATTATTTTTGCTCTCTCTCTCAAATCTCCGTGTGCTCTCTGTTTATATCTGCTCTGGAGAATTGAATACATACACATGTCTCTGGAATCTCTGATTTTTGTTGCTCTCTCGTATTTTTAATGAGAATTACGATGTGTTCTTTTATTGCACTTCTCTCATCTCGTGTTGTTATTCATGTATATTTTTTTGTGTTATTTTTTCAAAGCATACATATGATAACATACATTTTTTTTCTTGGGAGAACGAGTTGAGAGAAGATATGTGTGTCCATGAGGTGCGTGTGTGTATATGGACAAAAAAAAAGTATTATATTTTTGATGCAATAATAAGGATATATGTTATATCAAAATAAAATTATCCAGAGACACTTGTCTCTCTCTCTCTCAGCCTTTTTTTTGTCTTGCACTTTCAACAGCTGAGCAGATACACATAATATTTGTGTGCATATATGAAACAGAGAGGATCTCCTCAACACAAAAAAAGTGGAGAGGAGGAGGAGCTCTCGTATATAACACTTACTCCATACACACACTCCAAGTTTTTACAATACAAAAATGAGAGCAGATATAAGAATGTGACCATATGCATTTCACACAAGTGTGCAAGTATATAGAATTTGTGTTAGAGCACCTCCTCTTTGTTTGCAGTATGTATTTTTTTTGTATATGTGTGCTGAGCTCTGCTGTTCTCCTCAATCTTGGAGGAGTAAGTGTGAAACTACGCATGAATTTTTTTTCATATAAAGAAAAAGCTGAGTATATGCAAGGCACAAGTTTTAGGTGTTCAATCCCAGCAGCGTTGCAGCGTTCTTTTTAAAGGTCTAGTGTGATGGACGCTGCTGTGTATCCGAATCTCAGTGTATGGGAAAGATGTGCATATGAATGAGGTGCACAAAGAAATTTTTTGAGAGGCTTCACCTACGCTTTTGATCATGCAGGAAAATATTATTATATGCGTCATATTCGTACCTGCATGAGGGAGCAGCGTGGGCATGTCACTCCATGGAACGGAGTAGTGTTTATTTACTGCAACGCAGAAAAACGCAGGAAAATAACTTCTCGTAATAACCGGAGATGAATGGGCATTTTTGCCATATATGAGATTATAATTGATGTTGTAATTGAAAGTAAAATAAGTCGGTTCTCGTATCAATGTGACACGTTGTCGAGAGAGAGTGTGTGTGAGCGAGCGAGAGAGAGAGGAATTCACAATAAAACATGACTGCATTTTTCTTTGTTCTATTCGATTAGATTTGTATTTGGGATTTTAGTTTAAAAGATTATGAGGGGAAAAATTATTCCAAAAGTTTCTTCTGAGATCTTCTCACGGAAACACTTGTTACGTGGTTGAAACAGGTCGTGAGTGTGATTGCTTCTGCACTAGCCACAAGAATCTTTATGATTTTTGTTGATGATTTGTGCGAATTTCATCACGATTCTTTATCTAAATGCACGGATAAAATAAATGTGAATAAATTATGTGGGAAAATGTGTTGGAGAAGAAGGTTTTCTGCAGCGCGTTCAAAATGCGTAACAAACGGTCGAAGGCTATGGACTAACTGGATGTAAGATTATTCCAATCTGTTCAAAAAAAGAGAGATTCCAATCTGCAGAGAAGTAAGTAGGTTGGACAGGTATAAGGCGTTTTGTTCTCTCTCTCTCGATCATGTAAAAAGGAAAAGTTTTGAAATGACTTCTGCGAAGGTGTTTCGAGTGACGCAAATTGGTTATATGTCATAACGTTGTATGGAAGCGTGTGTACTCTGTAACAAAATGTAGGATGATGAGAAGAGGAAATAAAAGAGTTTTTTAAAAACTAATTATCTTTTGAAACTAATAATGTAGTACATCATTATAGAATTACGGAGAATATGTTTTTGTTGAAGAGTATGATGAGTTTAGCAGAGAAACTCTTTTTCATCAATTACGCCTAATGAAGTGGATTGTTTTTTTTGTAAACTTTTTTCTCTTTTTTTTAGTCTGAATCCAAATTGTTATGTAGCCAATCAGTGAATTCAAATGAGACATTTCTCCAAAAAGAAATGTTTTTAAAAGCCCCCGTTCTAATTACTCAGTCACGCCACTCTGCTGCGTTCATTACATGATCCCATGTTATACGGGAACATGTCACTAACAAGATCCTGCTCAATTATAATATCCCACGTGTAAAATTCATGATTGGATGTTCCTACGTGGAAAAAGAACCTACACTTACAAACCTACATAACTTACTTGTTAATTATGCTTCCATTAGCCAATTTATTTTGCCCACATACAGGATTATACTTTTCTCGCAAATTCCCCTCATCATCATCTATTAAAATGATCTTGAGTTTTCTCCTGATTTTTTTTTGCAAAAGATTATGTGTTCTCTATCGTTATGTATCTCCCATTCCGACACAGAGATTTGCTGGACTAATAATATGTATTTTTTTGGTACTTGTCTGCATATTATTATATGCCACCACTGCAAAACCACTCTGCTCTCGCCGTTTTCTTCCAGTCAGCTCATTCCTGAAAAAGCAGAGCAACCGAACATGGTACTTTCACGGCATTTTACTTAAAAAAAGGGTTAGGGAAACGAAACGTCATACTTTTGTGGTATATGTGTGTACAATAACCATAAATGATACATTCCCCGCATACATGAAAGTACATGCCACTCTTCTTCTTCTGCTCCCAGTTTTTATCCAACAAACCCAACATGTATTTTATCCATGCACACGCATATATGTGTAGACCTCAACTAAAAACTCTTCTGTGTTCTCTAGTATCAATGTTGTATATGATTGACTTTCCATGGCCAAGTAACTGGCAATATAGCGAGCCTATACGTATACGTCTGCTCCTCTTGTATCAAAATGCAGTGTTTTTTATTATTATAAATCATCATATCCTCTGCCTTTTAAACAGAGCGCTGCATATAATCCTTAAAAATAATAATAAATTTTTCTCACTATCCAATCTACATTATTTTTATTACACACACACTCACTCACATTCATAATTTTCCGTATGATTCATCCCGTCATCTTCGTCATCGCCAGCGAGTGTGTTTCAAAACGGTTTTTTTCTGATGTCATATAAAGTACGGAAAAAAGACACTGTTCACTGACAACGAGAGAGAGAGAGGGAGAACAACATTCTGGAGATCCAATTTCTCCACATTCTTTCCTCTGTTTCCAATTAAGACTGTTTTATTTTCGTGTGGCTATATATCGTTTTTATTTTCTGTGTTAAAAAATTTCCTATGCACTTGTCAAAAGGATCGGGTTGTTTTTATAGAAAAAAATTATATAATTCTGTGATTTTGTATTAATTTTTTTGTAAATCTGTACCAATGATTAGCCTTACAGATTGAAGTGAGTTGTATAAAGAAATATATATTTTACGAGAAAAGAATGCTAAGACGTTTGTGCTTAAAAATATGTAGTGGTTATACAGGATATATGTAGTCTGCGAATAAATTTAGCAATGCTAAGTTTATAAATATCGTCCTTTAGAAAATTATCTATGCACGTATCAAAAACAATAAAAAATATATTAAGATTATATAAATAATGAATATCTGTGTTGCTGAAACAGACTGAGTTTCTTATTAAAACACACAAATTTTTATGCAGTTAAGAATATATTAAGGGGAAGAAGTATTATAGGAGCAAGGAAAAACGAATATTTCTATATATTTGTGGTAATTGTTATATAATATTTATAGTAGGGTTTTTTAGCAACACGCTTGATACAGCTTTTCGGATAATATTTTTTAAGGGAGAGAGGGAGAAAAGGTCTATTAGATTATTTAATAATTCGAGTGATTTCAAATTTGTCGCAAAAATGAGTGACATTAGCAGTAGCAGTGATACTAGTACGGCTTCGCAAATCAATACAAATGGTTCGTCGCAAGCAGCTATACCACCAAGTCAGTGTAAATTGAAGAATATTGTCTAAAAACACATTTTTATCTGGTATTTTTTATGTGACTTTTGGAAAGTGTATGAAAAAATGAAATGCTCGGATAAATGTGTTGCTTTCAGATAAGAATAATTTGCGATTAAATTTTGAGCCAATGGACTTTCCATCCATTGCTGATGGAGATGTTGCTGTTGCTGCTGCTACTACTGCTGCTGTGGGAGGTGGAGGTGTTGTCGCGCCAGTTGTGGAGAAGCCTGTGAAATCGTCGTCAGTATCTGAAATGAAAATTCCACCTAGTGCTAGCACTAGTTCGCTTAATAGTGGTAGTATTAAAATTAATGCTTCTGCGAGCTCATCTAGGAGACTTATTCTTACGGATGGGGCGAGGCTACCCACTTCTACTTCTACTAGTCAAATGTGAGGGTATATGCGGTTTTTTATGAAGAATTTAAGTATGGATTGAATGCGAAATTCTGTAATTGTTTTGTTGGGTTTATTAGTGATAAATTTAGAGTAGACTCTGGCCTCCAAGGTACCTCTGGCAAGTTAAAGATCTCTCCAGAGTTGACGTTTGATTTCACTGCGGAGGACTTGACAGATTTGGGGGAAATTGGGAGAGGGGCCTACGGCACTGTGCAGAAAATGCTTCATATTAAATCGCAAACGCTTATTGCTGTGAAGGTACTCCATTCCTTTTCCAGACATTTTAAAATTTAAATTTTTTCCTTGTTTGTGTGAACAATGTCTTATGAGTTGGCTATTTCCATCATTTACTTTTCAGAGAATTCGTTGCACTGTAGATGAGAGGGAGCAGAAGAAACTAATGATGGATTTAGAGGTGGTTGGGGTATAAATTGAAAAAGATATTTTAGACCTTAAAGTATAATTTGATAATGAGTTTGGGTTAAAAATTTTAATGAAAAAGGTGGTGATGAAATCCAATTCCTGCCCGTTTATTGTTCAATTCTTCGGAGCAATATTTAAGGAAGGCGACTGCTGGATTTGTATGGAGCTGATGGACGCGAGTTTAGATAAATTTTATAAATACGTGTTCCGGAGTATGAATCAAAGGCTGCCTGAGAATATTATTGGGAAAATGGCTTTAGCTGTAAGTGGCTGGCGAACACAAAAAATAAAAATTGCTTACATCATCAAGAACATTTTTAATGCATGCAATTTCGTGTTTTTTTTGTAGACTGTTCAAGCTCTTAGCTACTTAAAGGATCAGTTGAAAATAATTCATCGCGATGTGAAGCCCTCGAATATCCTCTTGGATCGCGAAGGAAATATTAAATTATGTGATTTCGGCATTTCAGGACAGCTCGTAGATTCCATTGCCCAATCGAGGGATGCTGGCTGTCGGCCATACATGGCGGTATTTCAGTTCTCTCTCAATTTTAAATAATTTTTTTTATTTGTGAAATGATCAAATCATCATGCACATTTTTTAGCCGGAACGAATAGACCCAAACACATCGAAAGGTTATGACATCAGATCAGACGTGTGGTCATTGGGGATAACACTGTATGAAATTTCGACGGGTAAATTTCCATATCCCAAGTGGAATTCCATTTTCGAGCAACTTTGTCAGGTTGTGCAAGGTGACCCTCCTCAGTTGTCGCCGACCATGAGTGGTTGTTCATTCTCTAATGAATTTATCGCCTTTGTCAACACTTGGTGAGTGTTTTATACAAACAAACTGAATGCTTACAATTTGAGCAACTTTAAAAATGTGTTTTTATATTCATTTAAAAGTTTGATAAAGGACCACTTACAACGTCCAAAGTACACTCGCCTCCTTCAGCATCCATTCCTGATCCGGTCAGCAAACGAAGTGGTAGACGTAAAGGGTTATTTCTCTTACGTATTCGATTCCATGGGACCATGCCTGCAGCAACGACTCGAAGACCTTACACTGCTTGATGACGACTGACTCCGCGCTTCAAATTACATAACTTTAGTTTTGTAGAGAACATAAAATTATTAATACAAGAGATTTTTCGCATCATGTTGGCTCGGTTTTTTTGTTTCTCTCTTTCTTTCATTTTCTGATCATTTTTGATGCTGGTTTCAAAAAGAAATTTTCTGTTTTTTTTTGCGATGCATATATAACTACACCCTCTGCTACATGCTGTTGTAATTATTATGTACTTTTCATTTTCAAGGCTTATAAATTATATGAACTCGCGCTGTTTAAAAAAAATAAAAATGCTATACTTTTTGTTGTTGTTCAAATGAGACAATACACAAAACACAATTCGGGATGAGAGAAATGAATTTTTTTTACATCAGCACACTTCCCAAGCATAATTAATTTAAAAAGTGTTTTTATTGGAGACTTAAAAAATATGGATTTTTTTTCTTGAGAAGTGGATGTTGGTGGTGATGATGTAGCTCAAAACATATAAAAATTTGTGTAAATCTCGTTTCACAAAATATATTTTATAAATGTGTGTGTGTGTGCATATAGCGTATTTACAAGCTATGGAAAACTCTTTTTCCATTTAATAAGCAATCACGATTAAGTTAACAGCAAATAATATTTATTTACGATGATGAAGCTATATAGGCGGGTGTTTTAGTGCCCGTGACCATATCCTCTGACATTAGATTGGGCTTGAGCGGCAGCGGATGCAGCCTTATTAGCAGCGTTCTGTATAAAAAAATGTGCAATTTTACCGTTTAATTCGTTTGGGGTTTGAAATGTGATGTGAAAGGGACTTTGTTTTTTACCTGAGCTGCAGCAAGGTCAGCCAACGCAGCTTGCTGTTTAGCGGCAAGAGCCTGAGCATTCTGTTGAGCTTGATAAGCCATTTGAGCCTGGGCCGCTTGGACAGCTGCAAAATTTCGATGAAAAATTGAAGTCAGAGGTTAAACAATGGAAATGAGTTGTGTACTTTTACACTATGAATTGTGCTATCGTGTACCTTGGACTGCGTGGAGAGCTGCAGCCGCTTGCGCAGCATGGTTTTGAGCAGCCTGAATGGAACAAACGTTATATTTAGCACAAGGTTGATTCAAGGCCTTTGATTTGTGTATGATATTGATTTAATCACCTGAGCCAAAGATGCTAGAGCTTGTGCTTGTTGAATAGCCTGGACTTTGGTGGATTCCACAGCTTGAGTTGCCTAAAGTATTAGTGTTTGAATAAGTCGAGGAATTTCTGCGAGTGAGGTGCTCGGCAAACCATTCGATTTCAACGAATATCATGTCCAATAGAATACCAACCTGTGCTACTTGAGCCGCCAATGTCGCCTCTGCCTGAGCTGCTGCTTGGGCTCTATAGTTTATGAAAATTTATATGAATGAAGTCATGAAGTGTGAAAAAACAGAGAAACGTTGCAAATTCTATTAAAATTAGATGCAATCGCAACTTAAACTTACGATTGAGCCGCCTGTGTGATCTGTGCTGCTTGTGCTTGCTTCGCAGCAACAACAGCTTGTGCCTTTCCAACAAAAACATGAATGCAAATATATGCTGTAAGAATGACTGCCACATACATTTCCAAGAGATTTTCTCCCCAAAATCTAAACTAACATCTCCCGAAACATTACCTGTTGGGCGGCTTGACTCGCTTGGGCAGCTAAAGTAGCAGTCGCTTGCTGAGCAGCCTGATAAGCTGCTGCTCCTTGGGCAGCTTGTGCTGCCTTTGCTTGATTTGCAGCCTAAAATTATTTTTGCAACATATTTTTTATAACATTTAAGTTCGGACGTATTTCCCATTTTCCCAGTTTTTTTATATGTTTTACTTGTTGAGCGATAGCTGCAGCTCCTCCAGTTCCATATCCACCTCCTCCACCACCTCCATATCCACCACCACCTCCGCCATATCCTCCACCGCCTCCAAATCCTCGCTTGCCACGCTTCGTTGGATCCTCCGTTTCTCCCTTCGCTGGAGTTTTGGATGATTGATGATGCTGTTGACTCACTTTAACTTCATTTGTGGCCGTCGCAGCAGAACTCGAGTCTGGTTGTTTAGTCTCGGGCTCATTTTTTGACAGTGTTAATGCTGCAGCAGAATATGATTTTTATTTTTTAAATCCGAAATGCATCGTTTTTTTCCCCAACATTGAAATCATTTTCAGAAACTTGACGCAAAATACAATAAAGAACTTCCATTCTTGGTTCACTTACCAAAGCAAGAAAACAAAAGTACTCCAACTTGCAGTTTCATCTTTGAAAATTTCACTTTTCGAAAGTTAAAAATGTTTTCCGAGCGCGACACACACACACAAAACTACAAAAAATAGTTAATCTGATCACTTTTCGATTGAAAATTGGTATGCACAGTTTCACAAGGGTCGCCTACCTTATTTATATACCCGTGAAATTTTGTTCTCAGTCTGTACACCGTTTCAACGTAAACGTGTGTACAGTAATTGATTACATGTACGTTTACTCATCACAGAAAATAAAACGTTATCAAGTCGAGTTACAAAATCGAATATAATCGTAATTTGGTATAATAAAGTTTGACATAATGAGTTCATTTAATGGCAAGGGTCTTATGTTTCGTCACACACACACAGACGGGAATATAGGTACTGATGAGTTAATTGTTTGCTTCTGATGGTGCTAAACCTTCGATCTCAATTGATCTCCGCCAACGAACATTATCACACATTTTAGTTTTGTTGTACAAAAAGAGTGTAGAATCCCTTTTGTAGATCATCTTCATTATCCGAGTCCGCAGGAGTGCGTCACAATGACAAGAGTTTGTGTGTGGGGAACAAAGAAGTGCAATGTGCATTGCAGCAGAGTGCATGTATATAGAACGCGCATGGTGAAGTATGACTTAATTGTTTGTTTTTTTATTATTTCAATCTCAAGAATAGGATTACGTCTTCTATGAACATTTTGTTTTGTCTTTCGAATTTAAGATGCCAAGAGTTCTTTATTATATCTTCGAGATGAGAGTCTTGATTTGATCGTCTTTCTTTGAAATATGTAAAACTGGGGATGAAGAATAATGGAGCTCGAAAAAATAATGTTTGTTTGGATTATTTTTTTGAAGAAAAAAAGTTTGGCTTAAAGTGAGAGTTTGTGCTTGTTTTTTTTGGTGCAGTTTCACTTTCAGTGTACATATTCGTGACGATATTTTATGATGTTTTCGAGCATGTATACAGAAATGTATGACGAAAGTGTTACATGACAATTGAGATAGAGTAAACACGTTATAGTAAAATGAGATTATACCTTTTAGTTAAACACAAAACACGACTTGAAAACGTGAACGTTTGTTTTTTAAACTCGTTATATAAGACGTAGGAGAAATAATAATAAAAAGGTGGCTTGCTGCTGGGGATTTATACTCGAGGAGAAAACTTAGGTATATACGGACACACTTCATAGAACACTATACTTCAGGCATGCTAAGTATTTTCGAATCCATTCTCCAGGTTTCGAACCAGACGTCTGGGTCTGAAATTAAGACGTTGCAAACTGAGGTAAATAATCAAATCAATACGTAAATTTAAAAAAATATGTATAAAGGGTGCCGTTGTGTGTTAGCTTAGAGGAGTAAAATGCCTGACATTGCTAAATCGTTGGGGGATTACTAAATGCTGGGTGATTTTATGTCGAGTCATGTTAGACGCCTAAAAGTAGCCTCATTTTAATTGATAATCAAAGTGGGTGTGGCAGATGGTTATATATGTAGTTCAGCATTTTATTGTGAATACATCATGTGGATTCATTTATGTCTGCCGCATGTATTCTTTAAATGGGGGATCTTTTTTATTTTTGAGAAAATATGTGAACACGTGCCGTTCTAAATTTTGTTAGATGGGCGAAATGACAATCAAACTTGGAGTAGGAACTAAAATGAATGAATCAGAATATTAGTGAAATGAAGTGTGTATTTTGGGCATTGTTTGAGGTTGCATATTATGTGTCTAAAACCTATAACTGTGACATATTTAAATTGGGGTAGTATTACAGGATGTATATATCCATAAAATGATTAACGTATGTCGCAATGACTTTGACTGAACTGATTTGTGTTTTGTAGACACACAATTTTTGCAGGCAATTTGCTGATCCCTTTCACTTTAATTTTTTAAACCTAAAGTCGAGCCTATAAGGTCGCTGCCTGCGGTTAGAATGCATCGCAATCTTGCGTGTGAAATAGGAGACCTCGCGTGAAATCGCTACCGAGTTCTACGGTCTGGTGAACAAAGGCCTTCACACACTCACGTTGTTCAACCTCGCCAAGTGATCACTAGAGGTCTTACAAGGGTCTTTTGGCAAGAGCCTTGTTCTTCACGTTGATTTTTGTACGTTAGAAATTGAAAGGTTGTGGTTCGGGATTTATATATTTTTACGATTTTTGCGTAAACTTTAGCTTATTATTAAACTCGTTGCCAATCTGTTTAATATTATTCCAGTTTTTAATAATGAAAGTTCTTGCATTTCCTACAATTAATTTATGATCGTTTCATTGTCAGTTTCAGTGCATTTTCAATGGTAGCCCTTCAAATAAGCTCCCATATTTCACCCAAAAAATCCAGTGACTTTATCTCATCAAACTAATTTGATTAACTGATGCTTATTTTGTATCAATACAATTCAAATAAAACGCACGTTTAAATAGATGTCCCATTAACTTCCGTGTACGACCATAATTTGTGTGTGTGACAATTTTTGTTCCATCGTCATTACATTATACATGTGTGGTTTTTACTATCGCGGTGATATATCCGAAAGCCGAGAATTGAATGAAGGCAATTCAGTGGAAAACCTTTTAGTACGAAAAAAACGATAACCCAGCAAACCACAAAGCATACTATTTTTTCTGCTTGCACAGCCACTTAAGATAATTGGTATGAAGAAGTCAACGTATGAAAAAAGGAACGAGTAAAGATGCATGATCTCACTTATTGCAAAGAGGAGGAGGAGAAAAAAACGGTTTAATGGTAGCATCCACTTTATGAGATTTAGTGTATTGCACCCTGAGAAGCCCCTGTGACTCTTTCTTTCTCTCCACACAATTTTCACTCTTGGCAATCAGTTGTCCATACTTATGTATGTCATGTGTGTGTGCACACAAAATGCATTTACATTTTTTCTCCGTTCAATTTGTGGTTGCTTCTTTTTTTTGGAAACAATCCTCTAAATTTTATTTAGAAGCTCTCTACAAATTTCTTTTTAGGTTGGAAAATAGGAGGGAAGAATACGATCACTTAAACCATGTGTGGAGGATATATAGTGGCCTTCCTCAATTCATTTGCATTTACATACAATTTTCTTTCGTGGCTCAGGCAATCAGCACGATTGTATTTTATTATTTTCCCATACAAAAAAAGCAACGTCTTTGCACGCAGGAGCCCGAAAATGTTGGCAAGAAGCAAAAAAAGGAAGCTTTTAGGAAAACCTACACATTTAATATTGAGAGCGCTATAAGGGGTTCTCTCGGTTGATGAGATCAAATGTGATGTGAAGTCAAATAAATAAGATTGTGCAGAGATACGTATGCATATTGAGGTATTTAAGGAAGTTAGTGGAGGTCGTAATTTACTTAACCTAACAAACTATCCAAGATTTCATCTCCTTAAACAAACACGCTTTATTGGAATTCTTTCCCCGATCTTACACATACGTTATATCACACACACGTTGTTCAATATCGACGGATCTCAAATCGCCCCCTTGAACGCAACGTTCTTCATCCCCAATATCTTTTTATTATTATTTTTCCCCTGAGCGAATCTTACGCCCAAAAAATCCTTGCATTCTCTTCGAATAATTCCAATCATGCGATAAATATATGTATAAAATATATATCGCGTGTAACTTGTGTCCTTGCACATATTTCTCGTGTTTTCCTTGAGACGAGTAAAAATAACTTACTCGATCCAATCACATAGGTTAGTAAGCGCTAGATATCCTCGCACAAGGACAAAATCTTGAAACATATAGGATTTCATATTTTTTTAAAAAAATGTTGAAATCTCTCCGTTTAAGTTCATAATGTAATGCGGGGGAAAATGGGCATACACGAACTGACATATGTGGCTTAAGCTTGTGTTTGAGGATTTTCGGTAGTATCATCATCATCATCTCCCCGAGAAAAAAATTCCTTCAGTGTTCCTCCATTTCACAAGGGCTGCACGCTTCTCTCTCTCTTCGTCATTAAAAATGCATTGAAAGATGACACGTGGCGAATTCCAGAGACGGATACTCTCGTTTTGACTTAACCGCATTATAAGAGTATGTGTGTGTACACATTGACAATACTGTCGCGTTTTTTTTGGACACATCCTAAAGAAGAAACGGTGACAACTTATGTTCACCCGCAAGTTTTCTGTGAACAAGGATTGAATTTGATATCATCCCTTCAACGTTGTACGGGAATTTAAGAAGATAAGTGTGTATATAGCCCCTTCATCCCTTCCTTCCTTTCTAAATCTTTTTTCCCCAAAAAAATAAAGTCTCACATCCACCCTCCATATATTCCACAGATATACCTTTTTCCCGTTGATCCCTCCATCTTTATAAGCCGTGTGTGTGTGGTTTTGGTTTTCATGAATTTTATTCCTGTTATTTCGCAAGCAACCAGATATAAATAATTTTTTAGAAGAAGAAGTTTCATCCTTGGAATTTTTGAAACGATTTCGAAATCCACTTTGGAGTTACGTAAACAACACAAGCTTTCGCATTAAGTGGTTTTGTTTTTTGTCATCATAACCCAATCCATCATCGCGAGTTCCAAGTACTTCCGACATATGCCTCTGTCATCCTGTTATTGTCCACGTGTGTGTACATCAATATCGTCATGATGCTCTGTCATCGATAGTCCATCAAAGACAAAAGATATATATCCCACTGGAAAGAACAAGACTAAACTAAACGCTCTTTCAACTATGTTTTCAGCCCTTTTCTGTTTGTTTTCATCTCGTCATGTACTCAAGAAGAGCCTATTTCGTTGTGTAATATTTTCATTTGAAGAAGCAAGATAGAGCGAGAGAGAGAGAAGTTTTTTTTTCGAGGAAAAAAGATCAAGGTAAAAAAGCAATATCGGAAACTAATCTTTGACTACTTGCACAATTCCATGCATTTGAAAGAGCGCGATATGAGGTTGCTACAAAAAAAAAGAATCTTCGGATACACACTCGTGTAGCATAAAGACATTATGCAGTTATCGCACTATTTCTCATCGTCGTCCTTTCATGTTTGTCCGTTTCATCACGTCACACACACATCGCGTTCTACTTTATACTCTTCAAATATCACCACAAGGATATATATATATATCATCATCATACGATCATAATCACCAGTGGCTCTGGAAATGGAAGCGATGAGAGAGAGAGAAGCGCTTGGCGAGAGAGAGAAAAAATATATTCCAGGAAAAAAAGCCGACAAAATTATACTTTATAAACGAGGAGCCATCAAAGTATCCTCACTGAATCTCATTAAATTCCATTACACACTCACTCTCTCTAGCTTTTTTGCCTTTTTTCTTCTTCTTCTTGTCCCTTTTTCGATACATTTACCTTACGGGTGGAAAAAAAGACCATCATGATCATAAAAAAGACCTCTTCTCCAGCATACACGGAAAACTGGAACATGAAACGAAATGCATTGGTTTATTCAATCTCGGATAGCGGACCAACCGTATTACACAAGCGCGCGTGGAGAAAGGCTTTTTTCCATTTGCGTTTTATCATGAAAGAAATGTTTTTTTTTCATCGAAGGAAAAGGACGAGAAAAAATGTATTACTTCATCTCGCTTTTTCTCTCTCTTGCTTTCTACAAGAATCATAATATCATTCCGCTTCCGTCTTTTTACTTTTCTTCCTTCTTTTTTTTCGTGTGGCGCTCCCTCATTTTCTCCTCATTGAATTGGAAATGATCAACAGGATTGGATCATAGACAAGATGGTGATGGTTGTGATGATGGCCAGTAGCAGTTTTCTTCTACTTCAAACTAGATATGAAGACGAGTTTCTCTTCGAAAAAAAGTACTCTCATCTTATGGCTTTTTCTTTTGCTATACGCTTTCATCTTTCCCTTTGACTACACTACCATCCCACTTTTTTCTATTTATTTTTGGTGGTGGTGAAAAAAACTTCAACCCCGTGTGTCGTTTGAGAGAATCATACAAGGGGTTGGTTTCTGGTCTTTTTTGTCTCCAAAATAAACGGTGATATTTTTTCTTCTGACCACAACATCGGGATTCCCAAGGGATGTCATTATTTGTTGTCCACACACTTTTCTTCTTTTTGGGTGGAATAAATATAAGAAGAGAAATGGGGAAAGATTCGCGTCCAAACACAAATGTATGACGATAAAAAGAATAGCCGCACCCTCTATATATTATGTCATTTTTCATTCTATATAGGGAACATATACATATTACGTAATCACTTTTTTGGCCATTTTTTACCCACCCACCCACCTGAATAAT
>JAQFZW010001691.1:0-23916 GCA_034687055.1 Heteromurus nitidus
CCCTGTGGGGTAATTTTCCTCAATGAGGGACTCACTTGTATGAAATAAATAAATAAATAAATAAAATGGAGCTTTCGGCGTTACTCCTATTTATTATTCAAGCTTGAACTGTAAAACAGACCAAATATAATAAAATATTTTTTTCCTGTAACATACATCTTGAATCCCCAAGTTTGTCCTTGGAAAAATAAGCCTATAAGGGTTTTGGATTTACCTAAATACATATTGAGTAGAACTGAGGGTGAAAATTGCAAATGTATCGTGGGCGTGGGCTCTGGCCATCTGTCGCACTTAAGACAAGAGAGTCGTAGCATTATTGGCAAGGTCATTTTTTGCAGAATGAATGGAAACCTCTTGAAACGCAGACTGGCAGAGTCAACTTCCAATTTGGGTACATATCAATGGGAATTTCATGACATGCTACAAGTTGTAAATATTTTACACGAGACAACCAAAAAGCGGACAATGGTTTGTTTTGTAACGCTGGCCTTGATCCTGAGGAAAACTTCACATTTTGTCAGATCTCAATTCACACCCATTCCTGATTGTGTGCTGGGATGGTTAAAAGCTTGATTGAACGTGAAGTGAACTAAGCGATCACGCACGGCTATCAACAAGTCGCTTCGCCAAAAAATGAAGAAAAAAATCATATAATCACAATCTCATTTGCTCACAAAACTGATTTTATTTTTATCGTTGTCAAGTTGGCAATGTACATGTAACGTAACATTTTGGACAACACTCCACGGAAAACATATTTATAATAGAAACTTTTTTATGCTTTATTACAAAACACAAGGTTATAATCCTTTACATTTGAACAGATTGAGTAGTTTTGCCTTCCCCTATGTTACACGGCTTCCGAACACCAGTCTTCCTCTTAGGATTACTTCCTTCCTCATGAAACCTTCTGATGTGTCGCTTGAGATGCTTCCCCTGGGTGAAAGCAACTGGACAAAATTGACACTGAAACTGCCTAATGTTCAAGTGAACATTGATGTGATCATCAAGCTGAGTCTTTCGGCAGAAAGTTTTTGGACACATGGTACACTTGAAGCGGTAGTTATCCCTTTCGTGCACGAATTTTATGTGTGCTTTGAGGTTAGCGTGAGTCTTGAATCGTTTCTCACACTGAAGACAGGGGAACATTCGAACAGTGTTGTGGACATGCTCCAAGTGTTGCTTCATGGAATTGACATATTTTCCACATTCGGAACAAAACTCCCTGTATCTGTATCTGGCTTTCTCCTCTTCGGTTCCATGCATACGCGCACGGTGGACAGGCAAGGTGCATCGGGCCACATAAATGCCACACTCTTCACATTGCAACCTTTTCTGGAGGATGTTGTCCACACTGTGATCACCGCTTTCTCGTAGTTCCTGTTTCTCTTGCTCGCCCAAATGTGACAGTTTGTGAATTACAGATGACCTGCTTTTTAAAGGCTTTCCACAAATCTCGCAGGGGAAGATACGTTTTTCGTGGATGCTTTCCACATGAAGACGCACAGCCAAGGCCGACTTAAGAACTTTTCCACATAATTTACATTTAAACTTTTTCTTCTGGCATTTTTTCGCAATGTTCCCATGACCTGCTTTATCGTCAACAGAATCATCTTCGCTTTCTTCACTTTCGAGCGGAATGATATTCAGATGATGTGTTCCCCCTTTTGATCTCTTCCGAGAGCGACTATCTCCATTTAGTTCAGTATCGTCGGCATTGGCGTTCACTTTAAACTTTCGTTTTGGGCTTGGGCCCTGTGTTGTGTTTGAGTTCGTTTTTGCAGGCCGCCCACGCTTTTTCGTTGTTACCAAGGTCTTCGTATTGGACTCCGTAGCATTCCGTAACCTTTTTACTCGAATCTTGTTGCGAGGTTGAGGTTTGGATTCCATTTCATCCTCGCAAGATGACAAGTAAGTTGATTTTTCGTTGGAAATGTCATCTCTTTCAAACAAATCATGATCAGGTTCAGAAAACGTGTCCAATATCTCCTCCTTTTTGCAGGTTTCCTCCTCCTCACCAAATGATGACTCTCGTTTCTCGACTGCTAGTATTTTATCTGTTCTGGTTAACTATTTAGATAACCACAAAAAACACTAATTAATGCAAAATAAACTTGGCCAAAGTAATAAATTGGATTGAAATATACAAAAAGTTGTTTTGTTCCAAATTGGAACATAATTGGAACTTCCAAATATGTTTATACCTGAACAAATGGAGCTCTTCGGGATGACGTCCTGGCTCTAGTGATTCTAGAATCAGTTACTCCCTTCACAGTCAATGACTCAGAAACGGAGCTCGACCTTAAATCCAGATCTTCCTCAGGGAGGAATTCTTCTCGTTTATCTAAAAAATTAATACAAAAATAGAAACAACACAAAGTTGAAGTTGCCTGTTTTCAATTTTTATGTAAGGTCAACTTCCAATAATTTCATGCCATAATAATTATAATAACTGTGACCTAAAGGTTGTGGCCACACTTAAACTTACATTCTCCAAGAATTTGTCTCCTTATCGTCCGATACCTAATATCCCTCATCTCATGTTCCTTTATAACTTCTTCTGAACTTTCCACTGCTTTCTGGAGCTCCTCCCTTCCACTTCGAAGTTGTTCAGTCAATTCCTCCAGTTTCCTTTGCACTTCCATCAACAGTTTCAGCCTGTGCTTGCACAAGTGGCAGAATCGCAACTGTTGAACCCTTCCACGTTCATCTTCATCATCACCATCGCCTTCCCACACCTCAGGACTGACTTTAAACAGTTTTACAAAGTACTGGAGCACAGAAGGCGCACTACCACTATTATCTTTATCATCCTCTCCGAACTGATGATTTTCATCAGTCACTCCTCCAATTTCTTCGGAGATCTCGGTCTTCACTTGAAGACACCGACCACAAATCAGGCAAGGAGGAGTTGGGGCTAACTGGATATCTTCCAGGGTTCCCTTGTTGGCCTTGTTTACCACTTCCATGACACGATTTATTTTTGTTGAAAAAAAAACTTCCAATTTCCAATTAATTTCCAGTTAATTTCCAATTCCAGTGTTTTCAAATGCAAAACTTGCAAATGCAAATGAGAGAACTTGCACCCACCGTGTTTATGTTTGTTGACAACAAAACCCCAGCTGATCTCCTCTCTCAGCTCTCGGCTTGCAGATCCATGCATAAACATCAAATGTCAAGCCACATGTTTGAGACTTTGTTTTTGTTTTCTTCATTTGCTGCCTAAATTCAGTCGAGTTAAAATAAAATGGTGTAAAAATGATTAACGAAATCTATTCAAACTCAACTCCTCCAACCCGTTTGGATAAGTCAATTTCCCATTGTTTATTTTGCTTGAAGCATGTTCCAAATAAGAATGGAGTGGCCGTTGAAGCAATTACTGAAAAGAGATTTTTCACATTTTTGGAGAGGTATTTGTCAGTGACGTTATCAGCTTCAGGATTATATGACCAGTTCCCAATTTGTGAAAACTGCGTCAAACTTGTTGACTCCTTTTGTCAGCTGTACGACGAGGTGAGAAAGCTCGAGTTGAAGATGGACTGGAACATTTGGAAACTGAGGAGGATCATGGTTTGTGCAGGGCGAGTGCCTTCCAGAATGACGTCCAACCTGGATTATTACAAGGACAAGGGGGACGGTGTCACAGAGCAATTTTGCAGCACTAGGAAATGTCTCATGAAAACATGTTAGTTTAAAAAAATATTTTTTCAAGTGAAAATTAATATTCAAAAAGAATATTGAATATTTAATTTGTAAATTCTGATTGTGGATTATAAATTGCAGGTGAAAATAAATTGTCAAAAGGATTTCCAAGGGTCTCTTTGGACAGAAGGCCGATTTTGACGGAGAGTGGAATTGTGAAAAGTCCTGAACTAAAGGACAACTTGGGAACGATTCCAGGACAGACAGAGTTAGAGTCTAGTTCCTCCAAAATTAGTGATGGAAGTCAAACTATTTTGGAGTCTGAATGTGGATTCGGACTTCCTACTTGCGATGATCACTTTGAAGATACCGAGTTGCCATTGAACTGTGAAGAAAATGTTGAAATTATTGACACAAATTCAAGTGAAGTGAATAATTCTGAAAATGCGTTGGAGGAACATGGTTCAACAAGGAATGGTGGAAATCTTATCACACCCTCCTTTGGTTTAAAGAAGGAATATGGTTCAGAAGCAGATTCAGCGAATTACATTGCAACTCCTTCTCCAGTTACATCTGAAGTAGACCAGCAGAAGATGGAACCGAACACTTGGAATGAAGACGAGGAAGCCATCAAATCCAAAATTAAAAGTGAAGAGACTCCGGAGTGTTCATCACACGATAGTGATTGTGCTGTGGATGACAATGATGGAATTAATGAACTTACGATTAGTGGTAAATCAAGACGCAGTCTCCGACATGTATTGTCTTGTACGAAATGTCAGAAAACTTTTTCAAATCAACAATCTTTCGAGTCACACCAATCTGTTCATGAAGAAAATGAGCTGGACGATGATAACGATAACGAGGAAACTGAAAATGATCGAAAGCGGCTTAAAACTGACAACGACGAAGAGAGCTCTGACGGGGACAGCGACTTTGAAACCGATGGCGAGGATGGGAATGAAAAGTCCTGTTCTCGGAAGAAGAAAAAGTCGCATAAAAAGGTTACCTGGAAAAGTAATAAAAGTAGTACTCCACTGCCTCCTCTCTGGAACCAATGGGACAACCACAAGTGTCAACTCTGCTCGAAATCAACTTCCTCATTGCAGTCATTTATCGTTCATTTACACAACAAGCATAATATGAACAAATCGAAGAAAGTATTGACAAAGGAAAAAATTCTCAACGTAAGACTCCAGTGCATGGAGAAGCATTTCACCCATCCGAATTCCAGTTTGGGTGAAGTTATGTTCGACTTATTCAATGAACTCAACAAGAAAAAAATATATTCGTGCCAAGTGCCCACTTGTGAAAAGGAATTTGAGCTTCCCGAACAGCTCGAAACTCATTCCAAGCTTCATGGCGAGTTCAAATGTAACTTTTGTGATGTTGTTGAAAACTTCGCTCCAGATTTGGCTAATCATGAGCTCCTCCTCCATTCCACAAAGGAAAGGGACAGTATGGATCCATGTTCTGAAACTGATTCCAATAAAGATGGAGCTAGAACAAAAAAGACGGTTGCTGGAATCAAAATTTATTGTCCTCGTTGCTCCTTCTATTGTAAGCACCACAAGACCCTGTGTGTGCATCATCATTTGTCGAAGCACCTCGGCCTTCAACCGGACACTGACCAAATTGCATGCTCCATTTGCAAATACATTTTCTACGGTGAACAATACAATACTTTAAAAGTTGCTATTCGGAGGCATCACAAAACTTTCCATGATCTAACGGACACTACTGACCCAACAAGCGTCAAACATTGTGACCAATGCCCGGCCTTCTTTTTGAATTCTGCCCAACTAACTTCCCACACCAAGACCATCCACCAGAATGGCACTTTCATCTGCAAAGACTGTAATAAAAGGTTTCAAAGTGCGAAGAAATATAGTCGTCACAGAGTGCGTGTACACAAACCCGAACTCAAGTTTAAGTGTGGAGTGGAAGGTTGTACTAACAGCCATTTTGAAACTGAGCTGGAGTTATCTCGTCACGTTAATAGGTCCCATACTGGATCCAAGTCTGGCAAATTAGTTTGTTCTCAATGTGGGAAGATAACTTGGACGCCAGCCGCATTAAAGCATCATATTCGAATAGTCCATCAGCGACCACAGAGCCGAGTGGAAGACAAAAATAAGAAGTTTGTTTGTGAGCAATGCGGAAAGGCATTCAAAAACAAGAATAATTTGGAAATGCATCATTTGTCACACTCTGGTCCAGACAGTTGGAAATTTACGTGTTCCGTCTGTTCGAAGAAGTGCCCCACGAAACAGAAAGTTAATGAGCACATGAGGACCCATTCCCAAGTGAAAATGTTCGTTTGTCAGTATTGCGGAGCGGAGTATGCTCACCGACATAATTTACGCATTCATGTGAACAACAAGCACGGGGATATTGCGAAGGATATTCCGAGGACATTTGATACGAGTAATTTGGATTCGAGGAAGAGGAACAGGAAATCGAAGCCGTAAAATTCAGCGAAATTAACTGGAGAAAAGGCGAATTTAAGGAATGTTTATCACATAAAAGTAACAATTGATCAGTATTAAATATGTACAAATATATCTTCAGGTTATGTTGGATTCGATATTTTGAGTGATTGCTCTTCTAATAAATGAACCGTAAAATTTTTTTATGGCTTTTATTCTTAAATAATTTAATTATTTGCTAAATATTGTAGCATTACTTCCAGTGCAGTAGCACGTGCATCAATTATCGAATCTAAATTTTTGTCATACTCCGATACTCCAATCATACTCAAACCTGCAAAAGCGAAGGAGTTTAATTTCTTCCACCGTCAACACTCAACACGATTCTGCCATGGAAGTATTTAGTACCTATCTAGCCAAAAAAATGCCTTCACCATTTGAGGTTTCTGAGAATCTTATAAAACATTTCGGCATATATAAATTCGGTTCAACAAAGGCAACGATTTAAAGCATCACAGTATTATTTTATGGCATTGACTTCTGCTGAGTCGAAACTAGGAACCCCAGCTGAAGCTGATGAGCTGATACATGCTTTTCTTTGACGAATGGCGAGTCCCAATCCGTTGATTGTGTTTAGTCTCCTAGTTGAACACGATCAATCCGTCGAAACCGCAGAGAATAACGGCGACAAGAGCACAAACATAACTACCTGCTACTACATCTTGAAAGGATGCGTAACAAATGCACTATAACACTGACAATGACCATGAAATAACTAACCACTCTATGTTTTGACGCCACACCTGTTTAAATAAATTCTCTCCAGCTAAAAGTATAATCAATATGACAAGTTTACACAGACTCGTGCGTCGGTGAGTGATATCAGCAGCCCAAGCTGAAAAATCCAGTTCTAGCTCCTTTTCTGCGAATCAACTCAAAAGTAGGCGTCTGCAAGCAAATTTTAAAGCTTGGCATCACAATACTTGTAACGCCACAATTTAACATAGAAGATATGCTCGTTTGTTTAAGCCTTTGTTACTCCAAATTTAAGTCAACACACAAAATTCCTTTATGTCGTCGAGTATAAAAAGCACCAGTTTCCAATTCTGGAATTAAGTAGCTCAGCTGTCGTCGTTTCGAAGTAGACCATTCCAGACTCCCTGAATAAAAACTTTGAAGTTTCCGTCTTCCCACGAAAGGCTTCATCATGCAAAAGTTGGCAGTTGTCCTCATTGTCGCGACGTTCGCCGCCTTCTCCCTCGCGGCAGTTAGGCCAGAATCGAAGCTCTACTTCTCCAGTAAGTTTTTTTGTTTCCAATTTTTATGAGGATTATATAACTATCCAATAAGTTCAGACTGAGTAATATCGCTTTTGTCTCTCTCAACTCCTCCAGTTCCGTTGGGACCTGCCGCAGCGGCTGCCACCACTGCTGCAGCAGCAGCAGCTACCACAGCCGCAGCGGCAACAACTGCCGCTGGTGATAACTCCACAACTGCCGCTGGTGCGACCACCGCAGCTGGAGCTGCCACCACTGCCGCTTCCACTGGTATGCAGTTGAGCATCATTCCACTTGGTAAGCCGAAGAAATTTTTCTTCCTTGAATAAATAATTTACTTACAGAACTTGAATATTTTTTTTGTAATCTTCAAATTTCCAGGTCAATTCCTCGGCATGCTCTTTACTGGTCTTTTCGGATCGACTCTTCCCAGTGGAGCTGCCCTCACCGGTGCTGTACTCAACATCGTGCCTCTAGGACAAGCCCTTGGCATGATCTTCACTGGATTGTTGGGTGGTCTGGCCGGATAAGCTCGAGATTTGATCCTGCTATTCTACAGCATGAATTACTACGCAACTCCAACTCCATTTTTTTACACAATGCGACAATTCAACGTGATATTATCTACCTTTAACTCTGTCCTATAAATGTTTTTTCTGACGGCCCGTTACAGCATTTCAAGTGTTCCCAGCACAAGCCAATAAATGCAATTTTAAAAAAAGCTCACTTACACAACGATTTTTGTAAAATATTATTTCGATATGGGGCGGAATCAGTTGTAAGATTTGGTTAGACGTTTGGCAGAGGAAGCACTTTTGCATATTCCAATAATTTCTGGAAAAGGCAAGCTCGTTTCTATTTGAGGACGGCAATCGGTCCAAATCGTCTGCAAGTCAGTCAATGCATGAGTGTTTTGCGCATGCGCATTATCACCAAGTCGCTCGTCGAAAATTTTAAAAAAATACGGCAACAAGCAGCTGACATCGCAAAATCTGTCGGTCGTTGTAAATTTTTGTGAAATTGTCATCTTTTGATGTAGGTTTTTAATACCTACGGAGCGATACGAAAATTAAGATCAAGCATAGTTAAGTTTCTCTATGAAATTGTATATTACATATATGTTAATGAAATGTGAGAGGTTGGAAGCGGGGGTCTAGCTGCACTAATATTTTCGCTACCACTAAAACTTTTGTAACAATTTATATGTGTCTAAATGTATTATGAAACTAAGAGAGATGCAAGCCAGCAGGACGACTTAAATCAGAGAACTTCTCGACTTCCAACATATACATAATTAAGTATTTTGAATTTTGTTGAACTCCTTGAATCTTACAAAACCATTTTGGCTCTAAAGCAGATGACAACGCGAATGATAAAAGCTAAAGAATAAAAACGAAACATCATATTTTGAATCACAATCCTCTCAACCATGTATTTATTCACATGCTTTTGCCGTTTTGCGCCATACATCACCATATTAAATCTATTTCGAAACGAATTCGTCCACACAGACCTGCGAGCTATTCCCCAAGCCCATTACCGATGACAGAATTTCAATAATTTTGTGTTCTGGTCGAATTCTGTCGTCGAGCACATTAACTTACGTGACTAAGAGGATCATCTTCAAGACTCAACACTACAATAAAATGGCTCTTCATGTATGTCCATACGATGATATGGGGAACTCGACCCACCGCATCGGCGACCACTCGACATGAACATGAGCCACACTGCTGGACACCAAACATGAGACCCGTGTTACACCCACCTCGTTATTTAACAAAAATTAATTAATATTTTAATTATAGTTAGAGAAAATAAAATGGAACAATAATATTGGATTCCACTATCTTACGCTCGGCGAAATGAGAGAAATTCTTATGGAATTCACAGAGCTCGTCGGCTCCCTCTAAAGACAACCTTCCGCTGGGTCTTTTCCTGAAGAATGAAATTACATATTATCATGAATAAATTTGCAATTTTGAATACGACATATCTTCTTGACACATACCATATAACAAGGTATTCAATCTGAGAGACACGATAAAGGCCAAGAATTTTGCTACGCATTGTAGGACCCTGTGTGTTGTTCGTTTCGCCACACTTGTTTAAACAAATTCTCCCCAGCTTTAATCAACATTACATTCAAGTAGACAAGTTTGCACAGATTCTTGACGCAAATTCTACAACTTGACATACTACAACCGCAATTTAGCGTTTGCTTTAGAACAATTATTATTCCAAACTTGGGCCAACAAAAAAATCCATTATATTCTCGAGTATAAAAAGGTCCAGCTTCCAGTTCTGGAATTAAGAAGTGGCTCAGCTGTCGTTCCGAAGAACTTTTATCAGAACTCCTTGAAAGAAAACTTTGAAGTTTCCGTCTTCCCACGAAAGGCTTCATCATGCAAAAGTTCGCAATTGTGCTCATCGTCGCGTCCTTCGCCGCCCTCTCCCTGGCAGCAGTTAGGCCCGAAACGAAGCTCTACTTCTCCAGTATGACTTTTGTTAAAGTGGCATAAATACCTTGTATTCTCAGACTAAATAATATCTTTTTTTCCTTTTTGAATATTTACAGTTCCTTTGGGACCTGCTCCAGCTGCAGTGGCTGCCACCACTGCTGCGGCAGCAACCACCGCTGCAGCGGCAACCACTGCTGCTGCGACCACCGAGGCTGGCGCCACCACCGCAGCCGGAGCGACGACTGCCGCAGGTGCGACTACCGCTGCAGCCGCTGCCACCACTGCAGCCGCTTCCGGCGCAGTATTGAACATCGTTCCTCTCGGTCAACTTCTTGGTCAACTCTTCGTTAGCATCTTTGGATCCATCCTGCCATCTGCTGCAACTACAGCTGCAACTGGAACTGGAGCTCAGCTAAACATCATACCTCTTGGTCAAGCTATTGGCATGGTCCTCACTGGAATCTTTGGACCCGGAGGTTTGTTTGGTTAAATTTGGGAAACCAACCATCCAACTCGAAAAAAAATCATCATCAACTCCATTTTTTGTACACAATGCGACAATTCAACGTGATATTATCTACATATAACTCTGTCCTATAAATGTTTTTCTGATGGCCCGTTACAGCATTTCAAGTGTTCCCAGCACAAGTCAATAAATGCAATTTAAAAAGCTCATATATACACAGCAATCTTTGTGAAATATTATTTCCATGTTTGACGGATTTTTCAAGCAATTGTGGAATGTAACTTATTTCTTGGCAAATGGCAATCACGCTGTTCAGTGTAAAGACCATTGTAATTAAGGCGGAGATGTCCCCTCAAGACATCGACGTAGTTCCTTCCATGAACATAAAACCGTAAGTTCCCAAATTTTGAAAAGAGCCCCTTCATCATTTGATGGAGTATATTATTCTTTTTAATTTTTGGGGCAGTTGATGCCACATCTGAAGTTTAAATGTGAGGAAAAAGTTGCGAGAAAAGTATATGCTTATTCTGTGTCTAAATTCAATGAATGTATCCTTTGGGGACGTGGGATTGTGCGTTGCATTCATAAGAGAATTTTGTGGACTTTACCTGTTCTGATATTAAGGTGAGGCTCCATTACGATAAGCAAACAACAAAATGTACTTTGCCATAACTCACCACTTTTGTCTCTCCAGACGAGTCTCTGTGGGAAATGGACACATGGTTTTGACTGACAAAATTAAGCGACAAACACGCAGTTGCATTTTGTATTGGATTAAATAAGTGGATAACCACTGCAGCTATGCACAGATGCTCCTGTTTTACATAATGCACGTGTCGATAAGTCATTATACCACACGGATCGGAGAATTGAGATAATGTCAAATGCAGTATAATAATTTGTCATTGTTTGCTTGAACGAAAAAGTTCACACATTGTGTCTGATAGGAATTGGCGATGTGATACCTTTCTTATCTTTGAATCAAAACGTTGGCCACATTGTGGATAAAATCATGGGTTTTGTGGATTTATTTAAGCCATTCACAAATCACAAATCCTGAAGCAATATTGTTATATGCTCAGAATCAATCAGTGCATTTCAATATGGAAAGTTTTCAAAAACGACTCCTTTTCTGTGCCTTGCTTGCGCTAGCAAGCCCCCTCAGCTTTGCAGATACGATTTATGATTGGGATTCCTCCTCTTGGGAATATGATCAGGAAGAAAGTTTTTCATTGGAAGAATTTAAGTGGTCAGGCTTCGAGGAATTCCAACGTATTCCCCCGACCCACTTGCTAGTTAACAGCTCAGCTGAGTGTGGGAAGGACGTTCTCAATGCGACATCCGGCACAATCTCCTACAAACCATTCGAGTCCATCGGCCCAAATGAGAGATGTGTTTGGATAATTCGAGCTGAAAACGCGACTGAATACCTTGTTGCCATCTCGAATCTGGGATTTGAGCCGGGCACCGATCACAAACTGACACTAACACGATTTCCAGCAGATCACACTCTTCCCGTCGAGTATACCGTTGCGTAAGAATCACAAAGTTGAACGATGTTTAAAATAAATAATTGGATTTGAATGGAAATTATTATTTTGAATATTTTTATTAGAGATCACGATGGTCTGTACGACTTGGATGGAACCAGCGTTCTTCTCGTAACTTTCCATTCTGGAAACAGTTCTGGAAACACCACCGGATTTTCCCTGGAGTACACCGCACAGAGTCTGGGAACACGCTATGTCTCCTCTGCGTCAAAGGATAGCTTTTACAACTCGACTCAAAATGGATTTGCACATGCCAGTTTGAGTGGGCCGAGTGAGGGCTACACTCGCTTGGATCTCTTCCTCTTTCATTCAGAGAACCACATTTATTCAGAAGACAACCTCATGAACTTGGCGTACATCAAGAAAAGTTGGTCAACATACATTTCGGTGATGGAAGTGTACTCATTCTCGCCAGAGAAGGACTGGGAGTTGGTGGATGTGTAAGATAACATAAATTATAAAAATTATCATAATTTTAATATATTTTTTTTGTATTCGTTCATCACCTCAAATTTCGGTCTTAATTCGTGTCGTTTTGACTATGTCAATTAGGATTGGAGAGCGAAATGAGACAGCGATGATTGAATCCAGGGACATGCTTCTTCTCGCGTACAGGTCACCCGTTCACGTAATTTATACTTCTGATTTCCATTTAACTCGGGTGAACGTCAACACTGGCTCATGTAATAAGTGATAGCTTAAAAAGGAAAAACAAGAAGGTGTGTGGGATGGTTTACCTGAGACATAACTGGCTGAAAACTTAGTAGCGACCTAGATATGCTTATTGACATTTAAAATTGAAAAATTGAACAAAGTTGTATTTTGTCTGGAAATTTTATTCAAGTTTATGTACAAAAAATTATTAAAATTGTATGCATTAATTCGTGTTAACTTTGACTTTGAATATTTTGATGGAGATGACTATATTGATCCAAAATGCACCATACGTCACCTCGCATAATCGTCATCATCATGATCGAAGCTTCACTCACATGACAATGAATATGAGATTATACAGATATGCTTTTATTTCCATCTTGATCACACTTGTGTAAAAATACAAGGGAAATAAAATACAAATCTCACAACCATTTTTATACATTGCTTCCAAGTATTCATGCATTTGTTTTTACAAAGGTAATTTTAATGTACGGTTTGAAATGTTTAAATAAAATTAAAAGTGGCTTATGACGGCTAGCTTTGGAACCGCTGTGAACGTGCACAGGCTAGTAATCGTGTTTCCGGGAAATTCGTTCAATTCATAAAGACCATGCCATGGCGGAATTGCCATATGCTCCACACCCATCTTAAATTAAGTGTATTTAATGAAGTAGAACCGCAATTGAAGATCGTTGAGTTTACAGATTAGATAAGGAAAAGTGTGAATCAGAGTTTCATACTGATGTATTTTTCGTATATGATAAATACTTTGCAATATTTTCTAATGGCTGTAATGTGAAGGGTAAGGAAGCAGCAAAAGTAGCGGATAATATATGCAAATTCGAGCAACTGATGAATTGAAAGCTGTGTGAATGAACAATATGGACATACACACGTCAGAGTCAGCAGATCTCATATATTTTCCAGATATCACTTCAAATTTCCCCACTACTTCAGCTCAGTAAAAATGATGCACTTGTTTTCTTAATCATCATTAATTATCGATTTTACACCATCTGGCACGGGTACACGCATATACAACAGTCAACAGTATCGTTCTGGAAAAAGTAACATTTTACTTCAATTAAGCATGAAACTTAACATATATCCATTAAATAATCAATCGTCGACATATGCCCGAACTCACACCACACCTACCGTACCATCCTACAGGAGAATATTGGCAATATCTGTCAGTCAATCAGAACCAGAAGATTGATTTTTTTCGTTTTTATAACACGATGAGTGTGCCTTTGATGATTCGTAATTACATGTCAATGCTTATCTGCAAAGATAAATATTCATGTTAATAATGTACCAATACTTGATAAGTTTTGGTAATTAATATTTCCAATGGGAATGGAATATGGACTGGTGTGAGTTTCTGGCAGAGTTTCGACAGTTCGGCTACGGAGGAAACCTGTACAGGTCATCTCAAGACCAAACCTGATTTGAAATAGTATTCTAGCGTTTGCTAATCAATTCAACAATCGAAGTTTAAACCGAACTCATTTTTATAATTTTGAAACAATAAAAGGTCTTGCTGAACACAAAAATGAAGACTGTAGTCGTGCTGTTGTTGTGCGTTCTTGCGGAACTTGCACAAGGTCAAGATGATATCTGGGACATGTTGTTTGTAGATATCACTGAACCATGCATGCGCGAGAATGCGAATTCATCCCTTTGGTACCTTACCGTTCACTGTAAAAATTACGGCGGCACAGTCGGCTGCATGAACATAGATCCCGAGACAAAGGTGGGCACTTGCCACTGCAACTTGGGCCCAGACGCCTACTTTGACGACTCGGAAGAGATTCGCAGTTGCGTGGGGAAAGTGGACTCGGTTTGCACCTCCGAGTACACCGGTAGCATCCCCCAAAAGAGATGTACACCCAACGCAGAGTGCCTCTCACTTCAGGAAGAAGGTCACTCCGTGGGGAGGTGTCGGTGCGTGTACGGCTACAAAGAGGATGAGGAAAGGATGTGCATCCCTGACGAGGACATTGAGGACAGATCCACGCCAAGAACGACGACAACCACTGAGAAGGGCGAGATGCCTCCATTCAAGCTTCCAATTATCACAGGAATGTACGGCGTTGAGTGCCACGTGCCACACCTTCTCAACTACACAATTTGCGATACGCACGGCGACACTGTTTCCTGCATTGACAACCAATGTCAGTGTAATTTGGGGGAGGAGGATTCCATCTTTGATGAAGAGTTGGATAAATGTGTGTCACTAGTGGGGAGCTACTGCTTGGCAAGATGGAGCGTTTGGGGTGGCAAGTATTGCACGAGTGGGGCAGACTGCTTCCCGAGCACTGGGGCCTTTGAAGAGGGCTACTCTTTCGGAACTTGTCAGTGCTTGTATGGATATACGGAGAATGCTGATGGAACCTGCACTAGGAACTCGGGCGTAACTGATCCATCAACGGTAAGGCCAACGGAGAAACCTACATTGGAAACTACGACAGAAGACGGTGGGTCCTCCTCGACCACCGAAGACGGTGGATCCTCTTCCTCGACAACAGAAGACAATAGCTCCACCTCGACAACAGAAGGTGAAACCGAGACAACCACGGAAGGCGAAGGTGGACCTGAGGCTACTACAGCAGGCGCGATAACATTTGGCAGTGGATTCTTGCTAACAATATTTTTGACCACTGTTGTCACACTATTCATGTAAGGGACTGGAGATGTGATGAGATATAATATTTGTTAATTTTAGCATTCTATCATCGAGCAGACATGTATTTCGAAACAGGATTATTTTAATTTGCAAGTTTATTTTTTGATTGTAATAAAATAAAGTGGGTTTAATTTTCAGAATACACGACGCATTATGTACATGACCCAAACCACGAGGCAGATGTCACTTCATATTGGCTATTTGCTATCCACGGAGAGGCTTTTATGCATTCGCATCGAAGGAGTGTTTTGCATAAGTAATTTTCCAAATCATTTAAAAATCAATAAAATTAAAGGCCCATACATTTATATATCAAGGAAAAACTTGGTATTGCATTTCAATATATCAATATATCTATATACCTCGCTAAATTAATGAACCCTTTTTGTCTCAATAACCATCCACCACCAAGTTCACCATATATTCACTAATGACATGATAACGAATCGTGCACATGTATGTATATTAAGTCAATCAACAGCATCGACTACTTGTCACTACCATCGTCCCATCTGCTCGAACAAGGAATCAAACACGTCTGCAAAGCATTATTACACAATTGGCAAAAAATTATCCGAGCCTATAATTAACCTTACAATTTCAGCTCAGTAAACTTACGGAGATGGGATTTACGATATATTGAATTAATTTAAAAAAAGTTGCTCCCTGAACTTTGACCTCTTAAATGTTGTCAATCTTGGAAAACCAATAGATTTTTAAAACCATGATTTCGAATAAGTAATTCAACATGTGTGGATGGAATCGTGAGGCCAGACAAATGGACGGACGCGCGGACAGACATCCTGAACATTCTTAGCAACATGCATTCAAGAGAACATTTTTTGTAATATGTTTTTGTGTTCCTGGTTGAGTGAAAACGCATATGGACCTAATGGATTTTATTATATTGACCAACTTATATATTATGTACATCAAAACTGACGATAGTTCTGATAAGATTTGCACGTCAATGATAAATCAATTAACACAAGCGGCGCATCGATTCCCCTCAGTTTTTTCTCCTCTTCAAGGTCGTTATCGAAAGTTGTGGATATAAATGTACTCTTTCCTGACATTGACCTTGGACCTGGGCTTGAGCCACGTTATAATTTCCACCACACACTTGTTTAAACATAGTAAAATCCTCAAGCCCTTACCAGCACAATCTTTCTTACATTGTTTCCAAGTTTGCGCAATTGCACAGATTTGTTTGCAGAAATGAATAATACATACACGTCATTCACTCAATTTCACAATTTTCCACGAAACCAATCCGTAAAAAAGCCTTTTGAAAAGAAATATTATGTTTAAATTAGGAAATGCGTTAAATAAAATGAATTTGGGATTTCTACCTTAGGAACTTTAAACAATGAAACCGCAGCATGAAAATGAATGAAGAACAATCGTGTTTTTCAAAACAAGTGGACGAAGCGGAAACCTCCTGTAATTTTCCATTAACCAGAACTCCGTTATAAAAAGACGGAGGTAGCATCCCCGAAGTCAAGCAGTAGCTCAGCTGTCGTTCCGAAGAACATCAAATTTTCTACCAAAAAACTTCCGTCTTCCTACGAAAGGCTTCATCATGCAAAAGTTGGCAATTGTCCTCGTTTTCGCTTCCTTCGCTGCCTTCTCCCTGGCGGCAATTAAGCCAGAATCGAAGCTCTACTTCTCCAGTAAGCCTTTTTTAAAACATAAAACATTGAGAAATTAAGAACAAGACAATATTTATTTTGACTCTCTGAACTCTTCTCCAGTTCCTTTGGGACCTGCTCCAGCTGCAGCCACCACCGCCGCCGCGGCGGCGGCGACCACTGCTGCTGCTAACGCCACTGCTGACAATTCAACGACCGCTGCTGCCGGCGAAGCCACAACTGCCGCTTCCTCTGGCCTCGTTTTGAACATCATTCCCCTCGGTTCAGATTTTCAGATTTCAATTCTAGATAAATTGATTTAGCTCAATTAAGCTTATTTTTTATAATTTTTTTGGGATAATATTTTTTATATTTTTAGGTCAACTCCTCGGTATGCTCTTTACTGGTCTTTTCGGATCGACTCTTCCTAGTGGAGCTGCTGCCACCGGTGCTCAACTCAACATCGTGCCTCTAGGACAAGCCCTTGGAATGATCTTCACTGGATTGTTCAGTGGTCTGGCCGGATAAAAGTTGGGGAAACCGAGACTTGAGATCCAAACTACAACACAATGTTACCATCCTAAACCCTTCCATTTTTACACAATGCGACAATTCAACGTGATATTATCTTTCTGAATCTGTCCTATAATATATCTTTCCTCGTATATGTACATGTTCTTTACAGCAATTAAAGTGTTCCCAGCACAAGTCAATAAAAGCAAGTATTGAAAATCTAACGACTGTGTTTTATCCTCACGAACGAAAGTTTTTTCAACAAAATTGTTCTCACAAAGGTCTATGCAATATCCGGGCAAAATCCTTGGAGAGTTAAGTTCATGCTTGATGAAAATCATATTCCAAATATGCAATGCTCACAATATTCAAGGTCGACATGCAAAAACAATTTTTTTTAAATAAAAAAGGAGGTTTTTATTCAAACTTTTTTGGCAATTTTCTAAAAAAAAAGAATGTTCGTAGATTTGTAAAATACACATCGCAGATTCTACTAAAGATATCATTTTCTATTCTACCTCCGCCAACCAGCTCCCTCACTACCGCCGCCTCCACCACCACCCCCTCCGGTTTGGCCTCCTCTACCGCCACCTCCTCCACCTCCGGTAGTGCCACCTCCTCCTCCTCCGCCACCGCCAGTTTCGACTCCACCGCTAACCCATCCGGTCTGGCTTCCTCCACCGCCACCTCCTCCACCTCCGGTAGTGCCACCTCCTCCTCCGCCGCCACCGCCAGTTTGGCCTCCACCTCCACCGCCTCCTCCTCCTTTCAGGCATTCCTGCAAACACAAATAAATAAAAATATCGTCAGAAAATGTGTTTGTAAATTTATCTTGATTCCTTCAATATTGAAATGCTTACCACAGGATCAGCAGCGCCAGCACAGTCAAATTCTCTCGTGATTTTCATCGTGTTCGCCACCACAACGGCGACAACTCCGACAAGGACAAGCGCAACGCAGGAGGACTTCATTTTCGAGCTGTGTTCAGGACAAAGTTTGCAAGTCAAGTGAGATGATGTGTATCAAGAATGACTGCCTTTTTATACTCGCTCGGACAGTTCGGACCACACAGTCCAATTGTTAAAAAAGGGTCCCAACAAAAAAAAATTCCTGCTCGCATTTTCCTTTCCTAAAAATAAAAAAATGCTTCAAGTTAAAACCAAAAAATTCCGTCAGCTTAAGTCATATGAAGTGCCTTGTAATTTTCCACAAGGGATATGAAATCTATTTTTACGAGTCGAGCAATACACGAAAGGATGCATTGCAAAAAGCAGCCTAAAAGGACCAAAATAGCTGAACTGAACTTAGAATGTTTTTTAAAAAATTGAGGTTTTTCTTCTGAGAAATAGGTGTGCCTTATGCTTCGAGTGTAAAAAGGATACTTACCTGAATTTTCAAGCTAATAAAAGCTCTTTCTTGCTTTGAAATGAACGCTGAAAAATAAGAGTCAAAATATTTGTTTGTGAATGCCTTGGTTTATGTTACGACAGGGGGAAGGAATGTGATGATAATGATAAAACACGAAAATGAACGTACGCCGTAATTTAAAGTGAGTCGTACTGCTGACGATGTGGAAACTATTTTTATGGAATTCTTGCTGTACTCCGTCGTTATATAAGGACTAATGGAATTATATGGAATTCAGGGGTGTTGCTACTTTTGGTCAAATTAAAAAAAATAAACTCTTCCAGAAAATGAAACAAGAAACGAGCCCATCCACCAGAAAATAATCGAGATATGTTGTAATTGTTTTTTGGGAAGGGAATTTAGAATAACATTAATTGCAAGTTTAAATAGTTTCTTCTGCAAATATTTCCTATAGCCGCAAATGGACTTAATGCAATAATTGATTTTGGAATTTTTTGTCGATTCGGAGTTGACACAAAAATTGCCTCTTTAAAAAATATTTCTCCTTGGCCACTAAATGTTCGTACGGATATACTTCCACCTCATGTTTTCTCCAAATCTTATTTCTCAAAATTGACATCTAGATGTTTATATGTAATTCATACATGCATTTAAATATTTATCGATTATATGTCAGAACATATATGTCGTGTTTCTTATCAATATCAATCACAAAATAACCGCAACAGATGGAAAGTAATCGTAACATAAATCCACCTGCTATTTTCCATACTAAACTAAATGTATATTTCATAGAGAGAGAGAGAGAGGACAGTAACACAATTTTAGTTTACGAGACAATTACTCGGATTGAAAGAACATATTTAATATATTATTTATTAGCCTATAATTTAAACTGGAAACTAGCCCAAGTTTTTATAAAAACATTTCTGAATATAAAATACATAGCAAATTATCACAGTTGAAAAATTGTTGGCTAAAAGCTGTAGGCGCTAGAAAAAATGATTTCCCCACTGGTTCGGAAAGTTGTCGACTACAACGAGTCAATTTACAGGAAGCTTCCATTCACCCAGTATATAATTCGCTGGAACCAAGATTCACAACAATTTGAGCACATAGATTTCCTTTGTGTTCTTCCCTGGATAATATTTTCTTCATTTATATTCTCGTTGATTGGGCTATCCTCATTGTTTCTCCTTCTTGTGGTGCTCCACACGCCCCAACTCAACACAGCTCTGAACTGGGTCGTCTCCCTCGAAATGTTTCTGCTGAGTTTATATGGAATTGCGAGCTATCTTCATACCTCTGCAAATAAAGTGGAATTTTGCAAATACTTGAATACTGTGATTCACTCAAACTTGTGGAATCCGAATCCAACTGACGATGACGATGAGAAGCCAATTCTTCACGTTATCACAATTTCTCGTAAAAGCAGATATTCAATCAGAAAATTGCCACAGTTAAAATCATTTATTCACTTCCATCTGAAAGGGAAACTTGACCTTGACCATTTTGGACTCGCGTTGTATGTAATTGCTTCAAGTATTCACGTATTTTATGTTGCTGGAATATGTGTTTTCATACTCGCAGATATTTGTGGATTTGCGGCCGATCCATTTTTGCTCATTTTGAAATATTTCTCATTTGAAAGAGACACATTAATTTGGGCTATAGTTCGCCTCCTTAATTACAACATATACCAATGTTGGTTTCTCGAGCTCGGTCGTTGTGTGTACAGCACCATAGTGCCGATGCTAGTTGTTGGTCAGTGCACAAAGGAAAGTATTCTCGATATTTATAAAAAATCAAAACATGATTTGACGGGGGCAACGTGCATCTATCGTAGACTAACTATAATTCATTTACATGGAAGAGACGTTACCTCAGGACATGTTTTAATTTTGCTCGGGATTGGCTACGCGGCCTTGATGATTATTGCTGCAGCAACTGTTGTGGGAGTGGATGTGATTCCGATCCAGATCTACTGGATTGGACCGCTAGTTTCTGTAGTTTTGATTGTACTTCTCTTATTTTGTTTCCACAATACCACACTTTGCTTTTCCTTGAGTAGCTACATGTTGAGAGAGTGGAGATGGAGGGTTGGTGTGGTGGACGGCTTCAAGCGTAAAATTGGGAAACGAATTTTAGCCGCTTTGAGACCAATATCCTTTCATTTTGGGTGTTTGCGGCCGCTGGACGATGAGTGGAAAGTTATCTACATGTCCTCTCTTCTGGAGAGGTTGATGAATTTGGCGTTATTTTTTCAGGCTTAAAAAACGCCGTGTCCGAACAACTCTCGAACACTTGACGTACATGCTTTAAATGGCCATATGCTAATCTATATCGAGAAATGTGCGTCTCTAATTAGCAAATTTTCATGTGTCAACATAATGGTCTCCTCAGGTGTATAATCATTATACGATTTGATTTGGAAGTATCAGAAGCAATTATTCATTATATTTATAGCAAACAAATTCGCCATTCCTCAACATACACATTAAAAACCATTAGTAAATGAATTAAAATTGACGTCCTTGTTTCGAAGAACGTGTATGTTGATGTTAATCAATCAATTGTCATTTGTCAGGGCAAACTTATTGAAAACGATGTAATTGTAAGCATGTACGGGAACTTTATGACAACGTAGCAGGACACGTTTCACCAGCAAAAAAATGGCTACGAGTTTTCTCCACGTTTACCACAACTTCATGTACTTTCTCCTGCTAAGTCCTTACCGGTTTGTGCAGAACAAGAAATCTGGCATATTTCACGCTGTGAGTTGGCGTCCACACAAGGTAAAAATATGTGGTACAATAATCGTTTTCCTTTCTTAAATATTACTACTTTTAATATCACATGTCCCACCAGATTATTTGTGGATTCAATTGTCTTCTTGTCTCATCCATTTACGTGGTTCGTGCCCGCCTCGCACTTGACCTTGCACTTGCGTCATCCTCCAAATCAAGTCCAGTCGCCGTGCTCACTTTGTTCGAAAGGAGTTTCTCAGTGATCTACAAGCTTTGGCGAGACGAGGACCGCACTGGTGAAATTCTAAACGCTTTCACTCTCGATCCACACTTACACCATCTTCGTGGACGTAGTCGACTCCAGTCCCCTTTCTTGATTTCATTTTGCCTTGGAACTCTGGCGGTAATGTCTTTCATGAGAGTTATTTCTCCAACAACGACAACAGGAATAACGTCAATAATTGACCTAATAAAGCTGTCTACCTTTCAAACTAATTATTCATTCACACCGTGGTTTCCAAACTCCCACAACCAGACGACACCCTTCATTGTCAGCGACAACTTTCTTACATTTCAGTTGACTCCTGATGCTGATCTTGATGCTTGGGGGATATTTCTCGCTGTTGTAATGTTCTGGGCGGTTTTATTACGAGCAATTATGGGGTTCTTTTCCGACGCCGCAATTCTCATACACATTCTTACACTGCTAGTCCCGGTAAAAGAATTTTCTCAAGAGTTGAAGCACACTTTCGATTTCAGTTGGGGCAAGTTCGAGACTACTACACTGATGAAAGTAGCTCCGTCTAATAACGGGGATGTGGTGGTCATTGGCCGATTTGAATCCCTCAAAAAGTTGGCTGAGTTGCTGAACTCGACTTTTGGAAGAATACTTTTGTTCTACTTTCTGGAAACACTGCTCACCTATGGACTACACTTTCGCCAGATGATTTTTCAGGGGAACTCAGCGGCTGGGATTGTGACGGGCGTCTACTACGTCCTCGTATTTCTCAACTTTTACGCTGGGGCAAATATTAGCAGACAGGTAACAACAGAGACTCAAGACATCATAATTTTATTATTGCACATTAATCATTTCATATTCATGCGCAGATGGTATACTTCAAGCAGTGGTTGTTCGAAAACAAGCGGACACTGATGATAAAAAGTAGGGAAGTTGTCTTGATTCTGGATTCGTTGGCAGCAAATTCAGTAGGGATCTCAGCGTGTGGCGTCTTCACAATTACGTATTCTTTCATTGGGACAGTATGTACAGTATAATAGTAGTCATAAAAAATGAAATGATTTTCTGACGGGGCAAACGGTAAATTATTAGGAATAAATCCAGAGATACTAATTGCATATGGTTTTTGTTTTGAACAGGCAGTCGGAGTGATGCTAACATTTCTCATTCTGAACTTGCAATCAATGTAAATATGTGGAGTATGCGAAAGGTGGAAATTGAAAGCTTATAAGAATTGCACATACAAATATCCTTTTCTGCGCAATTGTCCAGTCCAGCTCGAACAGGAGAATTTAATCCGTTTGCCAAATAGCGGAAGGAATCCTCTTATACATATTTGCATTTCCACCCAAAACACAACAAATCTAATGACGTATACCCAATGAATCAACATATTATTACTTATTTAATCGCGTTCGGGGTGTAACCAGAAATTTAATTTCGCATACAAGATTGAAATGTTTAGCTGCTTAAATTATCGATATCAAAAGTGGAGATGTAATACTAAAAAATACTAACACGCAATTCAATTCCAGTAAACATTTTGCTCCTCAATGAACATGGACCATAATAATGTTACACAAAGTAGACGTAACTAGATCAAAACCTTAGAAAAATTGTCCACAAATTTTCTTTCCATAACGTTAATGTACTTTCTCTTGTTGAGTCCATTTCGATTTCAAGACAACAAGAAAACCGGTGATTTGTTGTGGAATGTTTTGGACTGTTGGAATTTCAATTATGCTCACCTTGAAATCTAGCGTTGGATATTTCGCCGATCCCCCTATTCTCATGCACATTCTCACCTAATGCTAATTCCGGTGAGAGAGTTTGCTAAACGATTGAAAACGACAATGACTAAGGGTCGTATAATTATAATTCAAAGAAAGTAGATGGGTGGTCCTTGCAAGCGATAAAGCTCGAGGGGAAGTCGTACTCTTTGATTATCGCAAGGTTTACGTAAATATGACGGAGAATTTAAACGACTTTGAAGTGCATCATGTTTGAACATTGGCCAATGTTATTGTAAATTTTTATTTGTTTACATCGGATGATTATAGAGTATATTATAACCTCCCAGCTATACGGTTTTAATTTTTAATCGATACATAAAAAATATAGAGGTATTTTAGGAAGAGCTGGATTTCATTCGAATTAAACATGCAAAACTCAAGCCGAACAAGTTCGAAACTAATGGTTAGGGGTAAGGAGTTCGTAGCACACTGACAAGATAAAAATAAA
>JAQFZW010001692.1:0-23909 GCA_034687055.1 Heteromurus nitidus
GTTGGAAGACGCCTTTTTCGATTAGGAGTCTTATGTCCGTATGTGAAAATGCACTTACGGCGTTTATGCATATCATGGGCGATATGTATATTTGTTGCATTTCACAAGATGTTATAGAAATGCTGATTTTTCAAATTTTCCAAAGGAGAACCATTTTGATTAATAAATTGACATTATCATGATTTTTGTGTGAGTTGAAATGATTTTTTTAAAAATCGTTCAGCATTGATATTATTCAATAGGTAACCTCTATGCATCCCCAACAGTAACAAAAATTTCGTGCGAATGTTTCACAAAATTTCACAGAGGCAGAAAATATAATTAACATTTTCTCACGTTCTCTCATTTGCATCACAGCAGACAGACCGCAGACGATTTATGTACCTTTTCCACAGACGACTGTAATCGATATTCTGCACAAATTCTCAGTTCCAGTTCCTACGGAGAAGAAGATACTTTTAGAATTTTATGGTTACATAACACAATGTACAACGTAATTAAATAAAAATGTACGATTCTCACGCTTCACCAAGTCCATGCCTAACAACTTTCAGACTAATTATAACAGATATTAATTCATAAATAAAAATACGAAGCCCTCTCCGTGTCCTCATTAGTGTGTCGGGCCGTTATCTCTCCAATGTCTAACAGAAACAGTCATGCATCTTTGAATTCGTAAGCACTTTTCCCAATCATTCGTGTTTCGGTGTTCGTTGCGTATACATTTTTTGTATGAAGGTAAGGTGTGGTGAAGGTAATGAAATTGGCGTTTACTTGTCAGAATCCTTGTATCGTCAACTTTTGTTTCTCCCTGTCTCGTCCCAAATTTTCTCACAAGATCAAGCAAAATGTGTAAACACCCCGTGTGTGTATTTTTCACAGTGTTTGCAATTTTGGTAGGGTTTTATTGCATCATGGTTTCTGTTTTTGGGCGGCCAACTTCTAACAAGGAAGATTTGAGCGTGACTAACATGACAACTGCGGAAAGGGAAACCCTTTTCAAGGCACGTAAAAATCGAGAATTTCCCCGTTTTTATTCCTATGGGTGTGTGTGCAATATTCAGATATAATCTTGATTCTCGTTCTTATCTAACACAGTTCAAATTGTTGGTTATGCCAAAAATTCCGAAAACGTCATACATTCAAAATTACATCGATGATCCGTTGTACTTCATTCGCTGGCTACGGGGTAAACCACAAAACTTTTCTTAATAAAACTGGCAGACTTGCATGAGATTTCGGTCTAATAATTTTCTTCTTTTAGCAAACAAACTCGACATTCCTGCAGCAGAGAAGATGTTCCTGGATGTAAGTTTTGAATAAAGTTAAAATGCAAAAAATTAACATTGTTTAAATTCATATTTTTGAATTCAGCATTTGGAATGGAGAGAAACGGAACACGTCGACAACATCAACAATGATGGAACTGATTGGACAGAGTTTGACAAGGAGTATCCCCTCTTCTTCAATGACTCAGTTGACAAAGATGGGAGGCCAGGTATGTACCAATTAAAATAGACACAAATATAAAAGCTCGTTTAGAAAATATGCCGACGATAATGCTAATAAATTTTGGTGGTCCCTTTGTTCATTAATTGCCAGTGGGTGAAATTTGGTACGGGGATTGGAATATTAATAAAGGTATCCGAGATGGAAAGTCGGAACTATTGATTCGGACGATGGCGAGAATTTTCGAGATGATGAGCAGACGCGTGTACAAAGCGAGAGCCGAAGGTGAGGAAGTTTCCCAAGCGGTGCTTATAATTGACGCAAATGGAATTGGTCTCGCTCGGCATGCTTGTACAAGTTGTAAGATTTGCATAATGAGAAAACAAAATTGTTTCAGCTTTGAAGCTGGTTTGCACATGTTTTTTGTACAATGTAAAAATTATTCTAGGTATTTCCATAAGCCTCAATGTGGCGGATTTGTTAGAAAACCATTACCCTCTTTTACATGACCCTGTTTATGTGGGCGATAGTAAGACACTTTATCGTTTCGTTAAGACTAGTTTTTTTTCGTTATTCCCACGTTCTTATGTATCATTAGTATCATGTTGAAGGATTTTTTCTGAGATAAATTTACCTTGTGTAGTGTCCTTCGCTGCTTTTATTCTACTGAATCTGATGCAGCCAATTCTCAGTGAGTCCACATCAAATGCGATTATAACTTTCACGAATAGAGACGAGTGGCTTCAAGTTCTGGACGAGAAGATTGATAAAAGCCAAAGAAGCGTGAGATGTGGAGGAACAATTGTACGGGATGGTCTTAGCTAAAGTGCTTTTAAGAAACTTTACGAAACTGCCGAAATTGACTTTGTGTGTCATATGGGATGGTGATGGAATTTGTGAGAAGATCAATTTTCTCACTTTTCTCCATCAATATCGAAAACATGTTTACTCCATGCATTTTACAAGAAGTAGAAACGTTTATTGTACTAATTTTCACTGTCAAAGGACAAAGACTTATTTAGATTAAAGATATATGATATTAACAAGGGGAGTATATGTTTAGTTTGTTTCTTTGAATTTGATGAAACTTCGTACATTTCGTACGAAACAATTAGCCTTCGTAAATGAAATAAAACTAATACGAGATATCTAAAAAAAGAATTATATTATTCTTGAGGCTTGACAGAGTAGTCAAGAATTAGAATGTACAAAACAGAGTTCCCAAAGTGTAAAAACTCGGAGAAACTCATGTAGATCAAACTTGCCCTGGGGGATTTGATTTGGGGAGATTATATATTTTGAAAAAATCACGAGAAGTTGAATGAAATTTAGATTTTATCTACAGAAAACTTGTTGCAGAACTTCATTAACTGTGTAGTCGTTGTCGTTCGGTTGTCACCAACATTACTTTTGGTGAAACTTTGCGCGAGACAAGTTACACATACTCTGGCTAGTCTCTGAGTCATGCTGCGGCGTTTCATTGGGTATGATGAGAGATGTGTTAATTGTCGAAGATTAAGAAGAGTACCCTTTTCCCAAGAAATCAGGTTTGTGACTTGCAAGTGTAGAAGAACAACTTATTTTTTTAAAAGGAAAAAGTGCGCATTGTATCTGTATGTGCTCTTTATTCATTCAGCAGAATTACAAGGTGATGGATGGGCGGAATATTAATTTTTTGTAATGTTATCATTATTTATTCATCATGGACATACATATGTACCAACTTCTTTTGGAGACAAAAAAAATAGATGTGGCGTACATTTGTTCACAAGATTACATTGACGTGGATACATGTGAAAACCAGAGTAATTAGCAGAAAATTTCTGGAGAAGAAATCGTTCAAATTTACAGACATAATTACGTCTGCTCTGCATAAGTACATACATGGCCATGAAAATGAAGACAGAGCGGAGTCGGAAAAGGGTAATCGGGGAATACCCTTTTCCGATTTACAAGTGGATCCCGTTTACTCAGGCATACTTATGATTTATGATTTGCGAAATAAATTAACTTTACTACAACGATGGAATGATGCGTACCATTTTACGCGAATTCCTTGTCAGGTTTTTAGGCTGAGAGTTTATGACAGACAGAGATGTTTCTTTTATTGATACCTTATCTTACACTAATGTTTTACTAAATTGTTAGTATCTCTCCAGTGCCCAACAGAAACTGGTCGTCTCACAATAATAATCACTTTTCCCAATCCATGTGTGTATTTCGATATTAGTTGCGTTTAGATTTGGTAGATGTAATGAACTGGAAGTTCTGCAAAGGAGCACTTCTCAAAAACTCTTGACTCGCCAATTTTTATTTCTCACTTTTCCCGACAAAATTGTCTCACAAGATTAAGTACTAATAACATGGAGAAACAACACGCGTGTGGATTTGTTGCAGTGCTTGCGATTATTATGGGGTTTTATTGTATCATGGTTTTTGTTTTTGGCCGATCAGCTTCTAATAATGAGTTCGATGCGAGTGTGACTCTCACTAATCTCACCACTCATGAAAAGGAAATCCTCCATACGGCAAGTAACACTTAAGAACTCCCCTGTCCCCTTATTATGCCTTTCTATTCCATGTTGCATGTTCAGATATAGTAACCCAATTCTTGTTAGCACAGTTCAAATTGTTGGTTACACCAAAAATTCCGAAATCATCCTACATTCAAAATTACATCAATGATCCTTTGTACTTTATTCGCTGGCTTCGGGGTAAGTACGAACATTTTACTTTGGATAATATTGAAATCGTAGAAAGTCCATGATTTCATGAGATTTTAATTTAACAATTTCCAATAATCATTTTAAGCAAGCAAACTTGACATACCTACTGCAGAGAAGATGTTCCTTGATGTAAGTTTCGAATAACGTTAAAATGTAAAAAATAAAAATTGTTTATTAAGTTCATATTTTTGAATGCAGCATTTGGAATGGAGAGAAATGGAACATGTCGACAATATAATCAATGATGGAACTGATTGGACAGAGTTTGACAAGGAGTATCCGCACTTTTTCAAAGACTCTGTTGACAAGGATGGTAGACCAGGTAGGTACAAATAACTTTAAAAACACCATAAATGTTTATAGCGGCTGTAGAAAATATATTTGTCTGTCCGATTGTTTATGTAGTGGGCGAAATTTGGTACGGGGACTGGAATGTTAAACAAGGCATTGCAGATGGAAAGTCAGATCAAATGACCCGGGCCGCGGTGAGATTTTTCGAGATGATGAACAGACGCGTGTTCGAAGCTAGAGCTGAAGGGAAGAACGTTTCCCAAGCGGTGCTAATAGTTGACGGAGCTGGATTCGGTCTCTTTCGCCATGCGTGCACAAGTTGTAAGATTGTAATTCTGAGAAAACAAAAAAAAATTATCTTCTTGAGTTAAACTTTGTTTTATATATATTTTTTTAAATGTTCGTCTAGGTATTTCAATTAGTCTGAACATGGTGACTTTATTTGAGAACCATTACCCTCTTTTATATAACGCCGTATATGTAGGCGATAGTAAGACACCAATGCTTTTTAGTTTTGTTACTCTTTTGATGCATGTAATTGGTATTATGTTGACCTTGTTTTTGTATGACCTCTATTTTCCAGTGTCCTACGCTTCGTTTATAGTTATGAATCTGGTACAGCCACTTCTCAGTGATGCGTCATCAGAGGCGCTCAAAACTTTCACAGATAGAGACGAGTGGCTTGAAGTTCTCGATGAGAAGATTGATAAAAGCCAGAGAAGCGTCAGATGTGGAGGAACAATTGTACGGGATGGTCTGAGCTAAAGTGCTTTTAAGAAACTGTTGAATTGACTTGACGAATTACTTACATGTGCACCAATAATTGAATGACTGTTGTGAGATTGTGCATCCTTTATGCATCCTCAACATTAACAATATTTCAGCCTAATTTTGTGCACTGCAACCATACAGGAAACTTTCACGGAAATCGAAAATACAATTAAAATATTCTCACACGTAATGCGTATCACTCGTACGATTTATGCAACTTCTCCAAAGATGACTAAAATCGATAATCCGTGCAAATTCTCAGTTCCAGCACATGCGCATACAGAAGGAGTTATAATTTCATGCAAACATAAGCTTTCTTTCTTGATGCTTCGAAATTGTAGTAATTATCTGCTTCATCGTACTTCTTACTGCTTCATATATTATGCATATGTACACGTGGAATAAACTAGTCATTTTGCAAGTGAAATCGAATTATTTTACCCTTTTCCTTGACCTTCTCTAAACAAAGTCTTGGAGAACCATGCTTCAAAAATATCCCCTGGCATCCAGTAGTCATAACCTTGTGGTGTTCCCACGAGTACATATTTACATATCGAGGGTTATACATAGTGTCTTAATTTAATATCTAACAAACATGGTTATCAGTTATCATTTATTCAAACCGGATTTATCATCATTAGCGCAATTGCGAAATATACTCATGTCGAAACAATTCCTGTTCAGATATATTGTCAGATTTGATCAGCGCTGGGTTGAGCGTTTGTATGTATCGCAAATATTTCCTTGGTTTATATTTTAAATAAAATTCTTCTATTCATAGCCCATTTCTACCTCGCATTCCTACACACCAAAATGTTCTCACAAGATATAAGGTAAAATGGGAAAACAAACTGAGATTTTTTATGGGTATATTTGAGGATGGTTTGGTCGAGGTGAGATTCGACCATTGGAAGTTCTTCAACAAAGTGTCCGCTCCTCAAACCCCTTTCGTGGTCAAAATTTTTGTCCCTTCATCGCCACCGAATTTTCTCACTTGTTAAAATAAAATGGGGAAACCACATGTGTGTGCATTTTTCGCAATTTTTGTCATTCTAATAGGTTTTTATTGTGTCATGAGTTTTGTTTTTGTCCGATCAGCTTCTAATGCGGAAGATGTGAGTGTGGGTCTCACTAATCTCACCGTCCATGAAAAGGAAATTCTTTCTAAGGCAAGTAACACTTGAGAATCCAAACCCCCTTTTCATGCATTTTTTTCGTGTGACATATGTTCAGGTATAGTAACCTAATTCTTGTTAACACAGTTCAAATTGTTGGTTACACCAAAAATTCCGAAATCATCATACATTCAAAATTACATCAATGATCCTTTGTACTTTATTCGCTGGCTTCGGGGTAAGTACGAACATTTTACTTTGGATAATATGGAAATTGTAAAAAAAATTCCACATTCTTCCGGGCCTCGGGGGGGGGGGAACCCCAACAAAAATATCTTAATAAAACCGAAAGTGCATGAATTTCACGAGATTTCCACATAATTTCTTGATATCAAATTTAAGCAAGCAAACTTGACATCCCTGCGGCAGAAGAGATGTTCCTTCGTGTAAGTTAAAATAGAGTTAAAATTCAAAATATGATCGAAACTCAAACAATATGCTGCATATGGTTCTACTTTCAAATTATTAAATGCAGCATTTGGAATGGAGAGAAACGGAACACGTCGACAACATAAACAATGATGGAACTGATTGGACAGAGTTTGACAAGGAGTATCCCCTCTTCCTCAATGACTCCGTTGACAAGGTTGGAAAGCCAGGTGGGAAACCATTAAAACGCTCTTAAGCGTATTTTAGAAAATATACCGATGAATTGACCAATTGTACCCGTCCTCTTGTTCAGTGGGTGAAATGTGGTACGGGGACTGGGATATTAGTAGAGCTATCCAAGATGGAAAGTCTGAGCAGTTGATTCGTAGCATGGCGAGAAGTTTCGAGACGATGAGCAGACGCGTGTTCAAAGCAAGAGCTGAAGGAGAGGATGTTTCCCAAGCTGTGCTGATAATTGACGCAGCTGGATCCGGGCTCTTTCGGCATGGTTGCACAAGTTGTAAGATTTTATTAATGAGAAATCAAAATTGGTTTTTAAAAAATACTTGCATATTTTTTTTGTAAATATTCGTTTAGGTATTTCCGTAAATCTAAATATGGCGAATTTATTTGAGAACCATTATCCTTATTTATATGAAGCGGTATATCTCGGCGACAGTAAGACTCACATTATTTTTTTTTTGCTACTTTCTTATATAGCATCCATTGGTAATTTCAATTTGTTAGCATGCTGAAGATATTTTTCTAATCGTATTAAGATAAATTTATTTTGCAGTACCCTACGCTGGTTACATAATTCTAAATTTGATTCAGCCCTTTCTCAGTGAGTCGACATCAAAAACGCTTAGAACTTTCACGGATAGGGACGAGTGGCTTGAAGTTCTGGACGAGAAGATTGATAAAAGCCAAAGAAGCGTGAGATTTGGAGGAACAATTGAACGGGATGGCCTTAGCTGAAATACCTTTACGAAGCTTTCAATTTCTCTTTGTGTATCAATCATGATGATAGTTTTTTTGGTCTATTTTTACAAGATCAAGTAGAAATGCTTATGTTACAAATTCTCCAAACATGGCCAAGGATAAGCACTTAGATTAATAAATTGATTAGACCTTTGGTGAAACAATGCACCACTTGTACCCATTGTTCCGCCGACCATCACAAATATATCTCCATTTTGATCATTGTCCAAAACGCCGAATTCACTTTCATCCCGACTCATGCTCACCAAGAAAGTTACCATGATTGGCGAAATAATACTTATCAAATGCTTTATGACTATAGCATACATGACCTTGTACAAACATATTATCAGATAAATGCTTAACACAAGAATCCAAGCGATACGACCAAAGTTGAGTGAGGAAGGTTTGTATTGAACAAAGGTTTCAGCTGCGTTGACGTCGTCATCCAAATCCGACGAAATGGGAATTTCTTCGGTTGATGGATTATCATTGTTTACTTGTTTCTCGAATGGGACACTGCACTCATTTTCATCCTGTTTGATGTTCAACAGACTCCGGGTGGTCCTCGGCCTTGGAATTGGTCGCTTGATATTGACTATTTCCGGAGTCTTTGTATTTCCCAGCTCTAGCTCTGGAGATACTTCAAAGGCGGGTTTAGATTCGGATTCCGAATCGTCTTCACTAAACAGTAAGAGGTTTTCTTTCTCGTCCTCGTCAGTGTCGTCCTCATCATCGTCATTCTAATGTTGAAGTTAAATAATAAATAATTTACTTGGCTGAGCATATGCTCAATTTTGTACCTTTCAATTTACCTCGTAAAGCATTCCTTTCGAGGCCAGGGCATCCCTCAAATTATTTATCAAAGGATCAGTTTTCCGTTTCGAATTGATTTCGGACACTGTCATCATTGTTTCACTTCGGTCGATGGAAAATTTCCTAAGAACGTTTATATTGGTGGGTTTGGGTGGAAGTGGAGGTTTCCCTAAAATGAGTTCTGGTAAATTTTTATTTGCAACACAGATGAATATATATTTTTTTGCTCAGGAAATTATTCACGTTAAATGAGATTGAAAATTTATCCAGAAGTACCATTTTTGACAAGATTTTCCTCAGTGCCCCAATCGGCGTCTGGTGTGATGGAGTATAGAGTTGGAAGAACAACTCCAACCTGTCTCCACTCGCTGCTCATTATAGAAAGGCTTTTCTACAAGTTGTCAGTGTTTCGGGATGGAATATTATTCAATACGGTATACGATTGGAAGTCACGGTTACACTGAATCGATGTCGTTTGTATGGGACATTCATAAATGAATTTACAACATTGCCCGACGAAGATGAGCAATACGTTTGCAACAAACAAGCAAATTGTGATTATTCAGCAAACAGGATACAGCATGCATTTACGCTCTCGTTCGAGTGTTTTGTTTGTTTATAAATGGATTCGCATTCGCACATTGCGAATTATCAGATAAAAGTATTAAATATTGGAATTATACGAATTTCACGATCATGCGCCAATGAACTTTGCTTTCAAGAGCTACAGGAAATTGTCGAAGTTCCATGTTGCATGTGGAGTCAGTCTTCGTTTTCTTAGACAAATATAAATATTCCTTTTCTAAGCAGTTACAAGTTCCCAAATCTGAGCCACTCCACTCCAATATTCGAATTCAAGCTTTAATCACTCCCACTCTCTATTGCTCTTTTGATCCTTCATCCGTTTCTTCGCCAGAGGACATATTGATACCCATACGAAGTCGTTTCTGAAATGCTTCTTGTCGCGGATTTCTCGTGGTCGTTCCAAACCAATCAGTTTCCAAGCAGAGCAAACATAGTTTCCTCTTTGTTGTCTGTTTCCCGGAAGTTGAAAAAAGAGTTTACATGGATTTGTTTGTGTCAATCATCCAACCACACAAACTTCATATAATTCCGAATCTCACTGAATGAAAATGAACCAATGAATGGAATGTGTGGAGTGTATTATCACGTAATAACTATTTTTACGTTATCAATTATCATTTGTAGTATGTGGGGTTTGTTTGTAGTGTTGTAGCATTAGGTGAGGGATATGAGCATACTTGAATTCAACACATACTAAGGAAACTTCCTGGGTCTTTTTAGCAGTTGGAACTGAAAAAAATTACGTATGAATACTTGAATTGGGTTGAGTCATGATTTAACAAAGAAACTATATTTATTTATTTCAATTCAATAGTCAATTCGTTTCAAAAATAATTTATCCGAGTCGGAATCAAAAATGGTAAATTATTACAAATTCGAATAAGTTTATTTTGCATCACTTGCTTCTTACTTGTGCTCTATATACTGCTACAGATAAGATAAACCCAATTTTTAACTTCGTCTCTCACATTTGGAATTATTCGAGTGGATATAGAGAAAACATTTTATGAAATATTCTATTGTATGCACATATAAATTAGTGCCTATAAACCCCGGGTAAAACCTGCAGCGTGTGTCTGGAAATCCGTGGGATTTTGCGTGTCTTGCACAACCCTGCTATAAAAACTATGCTCATACCTAGAATTAAAGCGATTGTACCAAAATTGGGCGAGGAAGACTCCGACGAAGTGGATATTTCTTCAGTTGATGAATTTTCGTTCCTTTCTTGTGTGAAGAATGAGAGTTCCTCTTCTGTACTCAGACTCAACCTTGATCTTGGAATTGGTCGCTTGATACTGACTATTTCCGGAGTCTTTGTATTTTCCAGCTCTAGCTCTGGAGATACTGCAATAAAGGTTGGTGTTGGTGGTAAAGATTCGGGTTCAAAATCGTCTTCACTGAAAAGGGTTTCGTTCTCGTTCTCGTCGTCAGTGTCGTCCTCCTCATCTGTATTCTAAACACAAATTTAAAATATTTTGTAATTTTTACTTTTGGATGTACTTTCCAATAGAGAGTTTACCTTACCTCGTAAAGCATTCCTTTGGAGGCAAGGGCATCCCTCAAGTTGTTAATCAGAGGTTCGGTTTTCCGTTTAGACTTGAAATCTGATACTGTCGTAATTGAGTCATCACTTCGATTGATGGTAGCTTTCGACTTGAGTAGAATTGGAGGCTTCCCTGAAATGATTTTCATTTGGTAAATTTTTAGTTGCAAAACCAGACGAAATTTTAATTTTGCAAAGGAAAATATTCAAAGTTAAATTAGGTAGAAAATTTATTTCGAAGTACCATTTTTGAAGAGATTTTTCTCATTGCCGAAATCTGTGTCTGGTGTGATTGAGTAGAGTGTTGGACGAACAACTCCAACCTGTTTCCTCTCGCTTGTCATTTTGGAAAGGTGTGATGTGAATCTTGTGTACAATTAAGTAAGTATATTCCCTGTTTTGGAATGAGATATTCGGTGTTATACGAATGGAAGCCGAGTTGCGCTGAATCGATGTAGCTTGTGGGACATAGATTAATTTACAACGTAGTCCGATGATGAGCAATACGTTTTGTAACAAGCAAATAATAATATGAATGATTATTCAACATGCAACATCGCTCTGGACTGGAGTGCTGATCTGTCAACAGATAGGATATTATTAATATTGGTATTCGAGTAAGCGGAATTTGTTAATATCTCTCCCAACTCCACTTGTAATAATTTTTTTTTGAAATGCTACTTGCTACATTCCGTGAAGTTGACATTGACAATAAAACGTGTTTATGAAGAGGCTGATATATGGACTCATTTACAAGGATGAAGGAGATTAAATATTCACTCCGATCCAAACTTATGAAATGCCTGCCAATATATACATCTTGATTACATATTTATTTATCCAGATCAACATTGTAATTACAAATTCGAATAATACATTCTTCATTACAATGCATATTGTATTGACAATTTAGTTGTATTCAATTATTAAAGTCATATTCTCATATATTATACACCTCAATTCTGAATAATGGTGAGAGTTTCTTCGTCAGAGGACATTTGAATAATTCGAAACGGACTTAGAGGAACATGTATCAAAACTGCGGCGTGACTTCGCGTGATTGTCGTCTGAGAATGATTAACAAGTCGATCTCAATCAGTTTTCGTCATATTTTCACTAAGAAATATAGTATGAAAAAATTAGTACTCACCTGTGACTAAATAGCACGTTTCAATTCGCCTGTACAAAAGTTTTTGATTTCATTTAGAGTGTGGGAGGAGAACAGGCAGCATTCATAGTTGGACCTGGAGAGCTCCGTTCTTCGGGAAACGGAGGTGGAAGAGGCGGTGGGCAAGACATGCACTTCCTTAATAGTTTGACTCCAGGAATATTTTGTATTGCTGGGGTCTCATCAACTTTGGGCTTGCACTTTGGCTTTGGTGCTGGGATCAGATCTTCCGATTCTTCATGAGTCCACTCAGGAGTTGATACGGATGTTCTCAAAATTTTCTTGGGCTTAGCTGCTTTTCCGGTGTTTTCAATATTTTCAGTATCCATCTTCCTCAGATGCACAATTTGGAGAGATGTGAAAATAATTGAAGCAATGAGCTCAAAGTCAATCGCACGTTTGTGTGAGGATGAATAGTTGCGTTTTGACTTAAAAGCAATTTGCTGTTTATCGTCATCGTCGAATACGATTAAAATCACAGGCACATGTCTTTTATTTAGGTAATAGACAGCTTGCAACTTAGCAAGTCATTTTTTCCGCTTACTTCGAAAATCCTCTTTATTTATAGTAATTGACCAAAGCCAAAAGTCTTGCGGTTCTCGTAGGGAGTCAAAAAAGATGAATTTAAGGGATTCGATAATGAAATTATGTTTTTCTTGGGTTTGGCTTGGTATTGGTCTCACATTTTTATTGATTCAATTTGGCTCTTTACTTTGTAAGTTAGTATGTGACACGCAAGAAAATTGATGATGATTTTCAGAGAATATGAATCAAGTGCAGAGGTCACCTCATATCTCCTTGTGTGATTAGAAATGTGTTTTGGAAATATGAGTCAGACAGAAGTTGGAAATGGCGAAGAATGTATGTGGATATTTGAATTGCAATTGTGACATAAATTTTAGCAATGGATAATACTCCGACATTTATTCCAATTCAATTCGTTTTTCTTAGTTTACAAAAGGAAACTTAAGTACTTCATATTTATGCTTTCCCTGGCAAACTTTTCAAGCGAGGTAATGGGACTGGTCTCCTCTTTGCAGGTATGTTCTCCTTTAATTTCAAACTCCGTCTGGCCATTGGAACCGGAGGCGGCGTGCTCAGAATGAGAGTGGGAAACTCCGCATAATTATATAAGCTTGCCTCTGTCGCCAGTTCTGGCGGGTCACCCTCCAAATGTTGCTGCGAATTAGGTTCCACTGAGCTCTCTTTGGCAGGCGGTGCCGTACAGAAGTCGACATAACGCCAATTTGAAGACAGTGACGCGTCTTTTAACGATGATCTTCGTGACGACCTGCTGCGTACGCTTGATGATGGCACATTTTCTTTATTTAGCGACAAGTCGCCATCCAAATTTCGCCTTTTATGAAAGTGACGGGTTCGTTTGTCCAGCTCACGCAACTTCTTCTCACTCCTTTCCACCTCTTTTGAAGATGATTTTCCAAATCGGAGAAGTCCAAACACCGGCATGATGGGACTAAAGGTCAAATCACATGAATAATAGTAACCCTCCAAATAATTCATATGATTATGATATAGGATTTTGGGTTTGAAATAGAAAAGTAGTACAGGTCCAAGATAAGTGTATACTGGAAATGAGATACATAATATGTGTTATCTGAACTGAGCGTTTACCTGTTTCCTTATGTGAGATGAGGTTAAGTATATCTTCTCATTGGCTATATCCTACATTCGCGATCAAGTACGCGTCAACCGTAACTGCGCAACTATTCAGAGCATCAGGACAGGACAGAGAAAATAGTTATTGTTTTACTTGTGTTGATTACTCAACTCAGCATCCGTTTTCCGCGATCAACAAAAATATGAGTGAGACAAATGACTTTTTTTTATATAAATAAGATAACCATATTTGGCTCGTTCTCGAAGTCGAGTCAACCGGATAAAGAAAACAAAGATACCAGGAGGGAGGAACATTGATTGCACATCGTCAGTACACTGGCAAATATTTACTGGAATGCAAAACAAGACCTGCTTTACCTCAAACTTTGGAATACGAGTAAACTACAATGGGCAAACATCGTTCTTCCTCTTCCTGCTGAAGTGCAGTAAATAAGTATGAAGTAAGTATGAATAAATGTAAATCCGAACAAAACAATACAAACAAAAACCAGTCTATATATGCACTGTCTCAATATTTATGCGGATAAGAAATTTGCTACGAGTATTTTTATTGCTACTTCTTTATCGTTGTCATAAAAATGGAACATAAATATAAATCAAGGAGGAGGGGGATTATGATTACTTTTTTGGGTTGCATACATAGTTTATGTCATATTTTTACATGATTTTAGCTGGAATTCTTGTAGATTTAGTTACATCAATGAAAATGTCAAGACTTCTTAAGACTTCAACACACGGATGCTGTTTAACCGAGGCAATGGAACCGGCTTCTTAATTTTCTCTTTCTCCCTGTACTTCAAACTCCATCTTGTCATTGGAATTGGGGGCTTGCTAACTGGAATGACTACATAATCTTCACCCAATGCGCTTGCTTCTGTGGCCAACTCTGGCTCTGACGACTTGTCTTCTTCAACTTCTTCCAAAGTGGGCGAATTTGGGCTTTCTTCAGACAACATTGGAAGTGACTTTAGCCGTATTTGGCTTAATTTTGGAGGATTGCATGATTGCTGTCTCCTTTCTAAAAAGGTCAAGTCTGGAGTTGATGTAGACTTGGGTTGACCTTGACACAATTCCATCGATGCCAACAAGCTTTCCTCCTCTCTGCAAAGTTCTGCTAGATCGCGTAGTGCCACATTAGGAGTTGGGTCGTCGCTCTTCAAATCAGGTGCTTTTGAGAGGTTTGGCGAAGAAGTTGAATTCACAGAACTAGTGCCAAGACTTGAATAAACCTCAGTCAATTTTGACGTTAGGAGTCCAGTTTGTCGCAACGCTACGTTAGAATATGGATTCGGAGGAGAGCTTAGCAAAGTAGATGTCGTCGATGTATTCTCATTGCTCAAAGAATACAACTTTGGAGGCTGTTCTGGATTTTCAAAATTTTCTTTATTGTCGCCATTAATCGAATGCCAACGACTGGATTCGGAAAGACTCCCGTTATTAGTTCCTGTTTTTTCAGGGATGCGTTGATGATTCAAGCCAGAGTAAAGGGACTGAGTTCTGGTCGTCAATTGTCGCGCATACCCTTTTCCCCCTTGGGGCAGTTTTTGGTCGACTTCCCCTACATCTTTACTGGAGCCACGTTGGGAATTGGAACTTTTACGGCTGAAAAAGCGTTTCAGGGAGTCAAATGACATGCTGATATAATTATTTTTATTGATGATGAAATACTACAAACTAAATATAAATCCAACCATTCAATTCCACATGAAACCTCAATAAAAGAGAAATAAGTAATATTTTTATTGTTGGATATTTGAAATTGGAGTTATTCTCGATGACACAACGCGACTGAAACTGCCAAACACAAAAGGAAATCGGTTTACATGAGTGCAAAAGCTCCTCAAAAAGCGCTTGCTTGTTTATCCATGAGTTTGTAAATTTACTCAAGATAAGGAGAATCCATGTTTCCTGTATTTTTATATACTTAACTCCTTCCCGGATGTATTCACCAGTTATCAAAAATGTTTACACCCAAATTCATCATGCCCATGCATGAATCATATCCTTCGAAAATTTAATTCATTTTGATATAAATATAATTATCGTGAAAAGCTTTATTGTACTTCGCCTAGAGTACTAAAATGTATATGCCGTTATGTACAGGCGTCATTTATTTCTTCATCAGGAAGAAAGTGTTGGCGGAGGTCGATTTGCAATAGTATACGTATCATATGACTGAAGTACGATTGCTGAGTTTGACAAAAGGTTGATTAGCATCTACAATAATGGCATTATAGCATACATACGTAAACATTTACAAAACTTGAATGCAAATGAAAAATAAACTGGAATGGAAAATGCTAAAATCGAATTCGAGTGGAAGTTACAGAACTCACGGATCCAATGAAGCTGTACGTAACAGTAAAAATGTCATAAACGTTCAGTCCATATCCTCCCGAGTCAAGTTCAAAGGAGATGATGAGTTTGTGAAAGGAGTCTGACTGATGCTCACGAGTTTGATATGAATAAGCCGAGTTTATAATGGACATTACTCGCTGAAGCTAATATGTACAATAATGTACATAATGTACAAAACATCAATACAAAATTAATCTCACCAAAGTAGGTAAATTCGTTAATACTTAAAATACATTATTATTACCACTTGCAACTAACATTTAACACCGCTCTTGCACTTGCTTTAAGTATCCACGTGAAGGAACTCGTCGTCGTTATCACAATAATGATTGCTGTCACCGGAGCATCCTTAAATAACCACACCACACCGTTGCAACACCTCACGGTGAATGTGACGAAGAGGAGAAGCAATGGCCAACGGAAGGTCGTATTGATAAGCCGATGTATCTTACGCACCTTTTGAAATTGAAGCAAAGTCTAGGAAAACAAGTAATCAAATCACTACATCTTCCACCCACACTTCCAAATGTCAAAATACATGACCTTTTTTACTCCACCTCGCGATTGGAAATCATGCAAAATTTCCTGGAGGCAACCAAGTTGTCAACAAAGTGGGATGCCCCCTTCTCCATAGTTCTGCAGGCAAAGAATACGAGTAAAAGCCCACTGCTCACCAACATGTTCGCATCGAGTTGTTCAAAAATGGAGTAGCCACTGAAGGCTATCATCCACCAGGACATGTCACTGACATGCCTGATGTGTTTGTACTTCTTCCTCCCTCCAAGAATGTGGAAGTTGGCCACCACAGCAGCTGCAACGTCGCCATTCGGAATTATTTGAGCGATGGAAAATGATAGAACGACAACGGTGTAAAATAAGTAGATAACATAGAAATTAATGTTTTGGTAAAGTCTACGACGGGCCTTCTTTGATTGATCTTCGAGATGCCGTCTTTGTAGGATTGTGTTGAATTTATTGGCATCATCTCGTTTGGCAAGTGTATTGACGAGGGCAGTGACTCTACGATGAGTCCTCGGCAGATTCATCACAATCAGAAGAAGTATCCCAGCGATGATTCCAGTAATTCCCATTCCAGCAACGAACACTTTCATCGGCCCTGGAATACGTATGCTCCTTCCAAATCGGCCAGTTTGGAAATTCAGCACTAATTGGGCAAAAAGTCCGACAGTTCTTAGGATGTTGATGATCTATAAAATAAGTTCGATTATCAACTTTTTTCATAAATGGACTGGAATTGGAGACTTGAGTGGGGGGTTGTACTATTATTTTTACCTGTCGGATACAGCTTACTTTCATCTGATACTTGTTAATCTTCTCATTGTAAACTATTTTACAGGGATTTAGGTAGAAGGCGTACGCACAATTAAGGTAGTTCCTCAGGAATATTTCACAGTCGTCTGGAATTGAAGAAATGAATGGAGGGTTTGGTTCCGAGGCCCTCATTTCCTTAACAGATTCCCAAATTCAATATCGCTTGAAGAGCGTTTGTAAACTTTGTATACAGGCGGAGGCTAGTCGGAAAATGTAGGGTGAGCCCCGTGTGTCCACCGTAAACCATAACGGTAACACACATTATGCTTGCTTTCGTTTTAATTTAATCTAAAATGATTTTCTTTACAATTTGCGAAGTGGATTGATCAGAATGACAATTTGGCTATGTTGTTCGATGACCTTCACTTCCCTGTGAACCGATGCCGATGCTCCATGCAGGAAACGGCAACGACGCAATGAATTGTTGCTATGGTTTCTAATAAAGTTTCACTTGTTTGAATATTATGCTTTGATTTATTTATTCAAAATGTTATTGTGCAAATATAAGTATCGTAAAATCATTATTATGAAGAATTTTTTTGTCGTAGTTCTATACTCTGGCTTCACGAATGCGTGCATATCATACTTTCAAAAAATAATTGTGCTCTAGTAAGTACGTTCATCGAATAATCTTCTTGTAGTTATAGCCTTGCGTTGACGGTATCTTAACGTGAAGACAAGAACAATGGACTTCAAAATATTTCCGCTCTTCAAAAGAAATGATGACCACTCCAAAACAAATTTGATTGATGAAGCTTTACGGAATCCATTGGTAAGCATATTAAACATGATCATCTCATCAGACATGCGAACTCAATCAAATCAAAAACAAGTATAATTTCTTAATAATCCTAATTAAGTACTTTAATCACATATACTTTTGTAACAGATTCTGCAGAAAATATTTCATTTCTGTGAGCCCACTGAATTGAAGAATGCTCGTCTCGTGAGCCGACTCTGGCTACAGGAAAGCTTGACTTGCTGGAGGAACAGAGCTCACCTTCAGGTCTCAGCCGTGCCCATCTATAACACCTCCATTTCCTTTGATGATCTAAACGCACAGTTTGCAGACCCCGAGGACTTGCTCCAGCTTCAAGTGAAACCCTTCAGAAAGTACAAACTGCTGGACACGAAACTCAAGAACCGACCCGGAACGGGACATCTTGCCAATTTTTGGACCACCACTGGAGTCCTCATGAACATGAAACAACTCAATTTAGCGGATTCACATTTGATACTTCTAAATCAAGGGGATTTTGTGAGATTGCTTCCGAATTTGGAATGCTTAACGGTGTCGACGACACATGTCACTTTTCCCTTTCTTCGCTGGAATGAGTATAGCCCTGTGCACCACCACGAGCTGAGGTCGCTCGTCATCACCAAGCAAGTCTGGCCACGGATGCGATGGGAGAACATCTTATCTACTTTTACTCATTTGAAGGTAATCCAATTTAGTAAATTCGCAATAGGCGTCGTGAAATAGATAAAATATTTGTTAACTTTTTTGCTTTTATTTCGTTTAGGAACTTATTGTGGAGAATATTGTGGAAGGTTCCTCCGACCAAGATGCCCCAGGAATCTACGACTACTATGGATTATTCTCTTTAATTCGTGCTCTGATGTAAGCATATTAATTAATTAATTCTCACAAATTTTTTTTTTCTGCAGGCGTGTATTATTCAACTTTTGGTTGCACTTTGAAGGATTCGCTCCGATGAAGCATCCACCTTGGAAGTTGTAAAATTGGAAATTCCTCCAGCTGAAAACAAGGACAGTTTGGAGGAAATACTCTCGAAGAATGCGCCTACCCTCCAGATTTTGAAACTATTTCGGGTTCCGTCTAGTCACGTATCCCTGGCCAATTTCCCATTTGGAATCAATTTGAACTCCCTCACGGAACTGTACTTGTGGGGCCACATTGCCGAGAATCTTCTATTTCTGAGATTCACCCCGAATCTGAAAATACTCGACATCAACACAACATGTGCAAATCGGCACCTTAGCCGACCACATGGAAATAAGTGTCACTCCGAGATGATCAAGTTGGTTGATAGCCAGAAGCGGATCGAATATTCCAGAATCCGGCAAAGATGTGTGATTCGAGAAACGATGAAAGTGCTGGAGCAGGCGGATGACACCACTTTTGTGTTTGAAAATCTGCGTGTGTTTGAGATGGACTATAGCTTTAGCAAAGACGCCTTCATCAGTTTAAGTCGTTGGATGCCCAAGTTGACTCGGATTTGCGTAATTTTTAATGATGAAACATTGCCAATTGTGGATGAGCTATGGCCTAGGATTGAGGATCTGCAGTTGTACTGTGGATGTCGAGTTACGGATGAAGCCATCATATCCTTGAAGAAGCTCCAGTGTAATTGAAATAATTCTTCAATAAAATTGAAAAGTATCGTATTTAGACTTGGAATTATATTTCTCATTTCAACTTTTCAGATTTGCGCAAGTTTACCCTGGAGAGCAATAATTGCATGAATACCATCAGGCTGACAGACAAATCTGTCTACCAAGGATTCTTGAAAATGCCTTCCCTCAAAGAAGTGAACATGATGGTTATATCTGAAGAGGTATCGGTGTGATTGATTTTTCATTTCTTGAAGAGATCATTCAGAAATCTTGCAAAAGTGTTTAATTTAAATTTTATTTTTTATTTGTAGATAAGCAAGTCTGCTGTGGCAAAACTGAAAGAGAGAATTGACAAGGTGAAAATTCGAACAGCAGGAGAATATAATCGGAACGGGAATTTTTATCATCGCTGCTGCAAGCTGTCGACCGAAGAATATCTGAATAATGTTAACAGAGATTCTGAGAAGAAACTCAGAAGTCGGCCGCTTCGAAGAATTTGCACGGTCTTTTCATCCCGCTTCTGGAAGGCGCCTTCAAGTTAATCTCGCAATTAGTAAATGCGCAAATGAATGTTTGTAGTTATACTTGGAATAATTAGTGAAAGGGATTTGTGTTAATTTTTATACTAATTTTATTTTATATGTTCCTTTGTAAGCATTCGTATGGTTAAAGCAAGTAGGAAAGGGGTCAAATAAATTGTTGAGATTTTTTATTTTGTGCGAAAATTATTTTATTGACTAAAGAGACTCAGCATATATTACGGTTGAGATAGAGAAAGCAAGATACTTTATAAATATGGTTTTCTTCGCCGTCCAAATCCATTCTTGTGTGTTTTAATTCGTAAAACACTCTTCTTTTAAACATTTTTTTTCGAACCGACTTAACTTGTTTAATGATGATGATTATGTAAACTAGTATTGCTACTGAAGGAGGGAGCTCCAGCTAAATTTCTATTATTTTCCTCACAACTTCCCATAATGTCAATATCCTCATCATCATCTTCCTCTCTGTCCGTATCCTCGCCGTCCTCAATGTTCTCCTCACCGCCACGAATGTTCTCTTCGTCTGAGCGACACCCTGGCTCGAAGTCCTCCTCACAACAACTTCCACTATTGCTCCCATACGAACTACTCCCGTTGTTATTGTTGCGAGACTTCAAGGGACCTGACGAGGATTGATTTGACGATGAGACCGTGTCATGTCGGTAGAGCAGCCCTGAATTACTTGCAGAATGGGAGTGGAGAACAATCCCGTTGTTGTTGATGGATGGGAGTCTTCCTGAACTCAGGTGGACACTTGATCTGAGATGACTTGGGAGGAGTTGGTGAGGATGAGAGTTGTGGAGGAGGGATGAGTCGCAGAGACGACTTTCACTTAAATATTCCCCTGAAGAGGGGATGAGGAGAGGATTCCCTGTGGTAGGACCACGTTGAGAAAAGTCCATGGGCAATTCTAAAAAATATAATTATTTTTTAAATTTAAATTCTGACTACTCCACCATCTTTCTTTGGTAAAAAATAATTTGAAGCATTATCTTACCTTCACTGTTGGAATGCCCCTTCTTTCCTGATCCTTGTTGAGAGTCAGCATTCTTGGGGCTACTTGAGACACCTCCTCCTCCGCCTCCACTAGACGACGAGGTGGATGATGTTGAGGATGATGAAGTTGTTGGTTTCGCTGTTGCACTACTTCCGTTATTGCTACTACTACTTGTTGACTTACTTGCAGACGTGGAGGGCTCGGAGGTTTTCCGTAATTGCTTTTTGTGCTTCATTCGTCGATTTTGAAACCAGGTTTTCACCTGAGTTTCAGACAGATTGAGAGCGTTTGCGAGCTCCACTCGCTCCGGAGTTGATAAGTAGCGTTGGGCTTCAAATCGTTTCTCCAGTCCGTGAAGTTGTTGATCACTGAAAACCGTGCGGGCTTTGCGACGACGACAGTGTTTCGAAGCGGGATCTGCTCCGGTGAAAAGGGAGCTGAAGGGCAAACCTAAAAAAATTGTAAAATTAATAATTTTTTCGTTTATAAAGTTAGACAATGTAAACCTTACTGAAAATTAGGGCTTGCAATGCACGCGAGATGAAGAATCTCACATTGCCCCCATCTTTAAAATTATGCTTAATTATTTTCGGGACACAGGTATTTATTTTGTGAATTGTGGCTCAAACTGTTCCCTATTTTTTATTTTTCGAAAAGTATTTTTAAATTTAAAAATTATGTTATTACCTGCAGCAGCAAGAAAGAATGGATGTGTAGTCACATCCGGCCTCGGGAAAAATGGGTGAAGAAAGGGAGCATATTGTGGACTCATTGATGACGCCGTGGAGGAACCTCCCCCACTCCCAGTAGAGCCCCCAAGAGGTGGAGGCGACGACGGTGAACTCATGTGTGGAGGACAATCTCCCATCTGAGGTCTCGATGGACTTCCCAACCCCGCAAGTCTGGATGCCATTGGAACTACCACATCCCTTCCCAAATTCTGTTGAATTGCAAACAAAAATTCCTTCATCAAAAATCAAACGGAATATTTCCACAAAAATGAACTTTTCACACTTAAACCTTATAACACCCACTTCAATTCAAAATTATTTCTCACATAAAATACCTTCGGCCTGTGAAACAAAATGTCGTCAATTAGGAAGGAGGATGATGCCGCTGAAGAATTGCTACTTCCGTTATGACCCTTTCCAGACAACATCATCCCATGAGGACTCATTTGACACTCTCCCGAAGAATGACCATTCCCGGAATACTTCAATCCAGTCAGAGACACTTTCTCTCGATGCATAATTGCTCAATTAAAACTCCGTCCAGAGTTCAACAATGTATCACATACACAAACACTTTCCACAAAAAAAATTCTCCGCTTTTATTTTCGCACTTTCCCTGGAAAAGGATAGAAAGAGAGAAGCGTGGTTACACAAAATAGCAAAGACCTTCAGAGTAAAGCGAGAGAACCAGTCTCGCCGAGATTTGCACAGGAAATGAGCCTTCCTCTCTCTGGCTCGGTTGTCTAAATATGGAAACTATTCCTAAAATCATATTTTCTCTCCATAATGTTCCACTCCATTAAAGAGGAGACACATAAGCACACCCAGGATCATCATCATCACATCCCACCCGAAAAAAAACATTTACTCTCTCTCTCTCAGAGATCCACGTAGAATGTATGCTCACCATTTAACCGATTTCAGTGCGAAATTGCAACTCGTTCCTTGGAAAGGAAAGTAGGCAGGAGAGAGTCGCATTTTGAGCTTGAGCTGCTGCCGATTATTGGTCGCTTGCTCGAAAGCTAAAATAAAATATCTTGCCTGGCATAAGGGGAAAACATCATCTCTCTGTTGTCGTAGATACGATCACGTAATGGGAGAGAAAATGATGTGGATATCTGGAAGCTGGATGCTGCTGGAGAGAGAAAAGGGAGGAGGAGGGCTCCATTTCACGAACTCTATCGACTGTCTCCAGACTCCAGAGAGAAGGGAAAAGTGTTTGTGTTGTGTGTGAGCCAATGCCAGCCCTTTTCCAGGATCTCCCCCTTCGTGCTCATGGAGAGGAAAGGCCTCCTCTCTATAACGCTCTCTCTCGACGACAGTCAGTCCACCACCGCAGCAGAGTAGAAGGACGTGTAGACCATCAAGAGGATAATATGAGAAATATGTGGGAATTGGGAAGGAGACGCCAACTACATAATCGAGTAGGTGTATGTATAACTATATAAAATCCATATATATCCTTTTTCTCTGGAATTTCTTGATTCGCTTTCGCGAAAAGAAAAGTGAAAAAGTAAGAAAAGAAAAAATATATTGTGTGTGTGAGAGAGAGAAAATTTGATTTGAAAGGAGTTTTGATTGACTGTCTCTTGTTGTCCAATATGGATGCTGATGCTAGCTTTTTTGGAAGAGGAAGAAGTTGGAAGTGGGTTCGGATCGGAGTGGAATAAAAATATAATATTGGGCTCATTAGACAGTCCATTTGTTCACATCAAAAGCCTCAATATGTCTCACTTAACTCAATCATTCCCATTCCTTTCCGGAGTTGGGAGAGTGAGAGAGAGAGAGAGAGAGAGAGGAAAACTCAAGTCAATTTTTGTCACCATATATTATTGAACTAGAACCCGTGGTACACGCTGAAGCGTGTACTGGCTAATCGATTAAGACACCAAAATATAAAAATGTGCAAGCAAAACATCGAAAATATCGAAATTAACCAAATCAATGTCATAGAATAAACATCTAGAAAACAATCCACTTATATCTTCGAAACAGTCCCGTAAAATGGAATGACATAAATGTATAGACATTATTGTCCAATTATCTCGCTTTGGATAGATCTGCACTTTCAGAACTGAT